>CABFVZ010005533.1:0-29836 GCA_902151445.1 Timema monikensis | reverse complement strand
TTGCTTGTGAAGCAAGTCCAAATGCAGAACTTTCAACTGAGCATGAAGGAGTTGATGAGGTTGAAGACAATATTGCCAATTACATGGAAAATAATGCTGAGGAGATCCCAATTGGAGCTCAACAGCGTTTAAATTCACTTCTTAATTATTTTGGAGCTTATTAATATTTTTTTCTATATTGAAATTATGTTAAATTCCCAGATCTATCTGTAAAATTCTATAGTAATTATTGTTACAAAAAGTAGTTCAATTGAAATATATTTTTATTTCACCATCTAGACTTCATTAAACATTATACATTCTTCAAATTACCTTTGTAAAATTTTAAAATTACTGCTTTCATAAAAATTAATAAAATAAAAAACTTGCCAATTAACAGTGTTATTTAATTATTCAGTCTTAATCAATCATTTCACAAACAAAATCTGTAGACACATCAATAGTAAATAATTTCTCATGTATAATTTCATCTGTAATGTTGGAAGGAGGCAGACCTAACTTTTTCTCTAGCTCAAGACATTTCCATTTTTTGTAATTACTCTCCCTCCAGGCAACTCATTAAAACACTCTGCATGGTTTGTAGAGCTAATTTACATGTTAATGTTGGTATCAGGTCTGAATCGAATGGTTGCAGGTACTATATTTAGCACCACACCTTTCTACCTATTCAGTTTATTTATTAATTACAATAATTATTTAGGGATTAGGAAGGCTTAACTTAGAGGAGGTTCAAATGCAATTGCGCTTAGGGAAAGTGGAAAATCATTTAAGATAAACCATCCTCAGTTCACCTGACCGGGATTGAACTCTGATCTCCTCACCTTCGGCACTCTAGTCTAAAACAAATTAGTGCATTAGACCATGCGGCCTCCAAAGTAAGTTTGTAGTTTAAAACAATTTGATACACTTCAGTAATCACATTACTAGGCTATCTAAAATTGTGTGTTTTTAATAATAAATTGTTATAAATGAGTTAGGTAGTTTCTTCTTAAATTCAATTTTTCTTTACATCAGTAGGCCTGTAAACCTTACATAAGCTTTTGTGAAATTTTGCACAGCTGTAAATAAAAAACTCTTTTGGAATTTTATCCAAATTATAAAAACAAAGGTTAATTGTTTCACACCAAAATTTGAGAATGCTCTTTGTTAATATTAAGGTCATATTTCAATACCTACCAATAGTAGTCCCTAGTATGTAAGAGTAATATTAGGTGTTATTCCAGTAAGAGATCAATTATATTAATATGATTTTCTTCCTGAACAGAAGGTTCACAAAGTCAAGACATGTGGACTCCATTCAAGGAGCTGCAAAGTGTGGTGGACGCTGTTCTTGCTAAACCTGCACCAGGTGCACTCACACAACTTAAACAAGTTCTTCGGAAACATAAGCAGAACTTTATCACACTGCTCAAAAACCCGGTATGACATCAATCTACAACATACTTTCAATTTAAGAGCGCCACAGTTCACAATTATAGGCCTATATTTATATTTACGAGGCAAATTGAGGCTCTTCCTCATCATCGCTGAAGAGAGAGCCATTTCATTTTGGTTATTCACTGGTACACCAGGTTTCCTTGTAAGCTACATGTTTCACGTAACTTAACGTAACAACTCGAACCAAACATCTCCATTCTAGAATATGTGTTTAGATCTGTGATTTGTAATATTTATATTAGTATATATGATCTGTGAATGTTTACTGTTTTCTACCGATATTATAGGATATTTATCATTACACTTTTTGGATAAATTTAGCTTTCCTATTTTAGTTTAATCTTAAATCTACTTTTTTTTATTTTCAGCTAGTAATCAAAGAACCCATCAATTTGTGCATGTTTAGGGTAAATAATAACACAGTAAGCTTACATATGAATCATCTTTTTTTTGTATTTTTCACTATTAATAAAGTGAAAACAGAAAACAGAAATCACAATCAAATCTGATAAAGCAAAAAAATATTAATGTAATAATAAAATGTAAACAATATTAAGTACCTAGTTAAATACAAATCATTAATAATAAAGTAATATTAATACATTGCTAAATATTAACTAGCATTATCTAGCAGATTTTAAAATCAGATTAGTTAAGTTGATTTATATTTAAATAACAAGGATTTGCTTATTTTAATTAAATGTCCAATCACTAGAACTAAAGCCAAGAAGTAGACTTTGGTCATAATACCAACAAATGAATTACAATAGCCCGGTTGATGTCACTCGCATAATGATTGGCTGGTTAGATCACGTGATACCCTTCAAGTAATGTTACTTAATATAAAATACCTCCCAGGACACCTCTTACGTTAAGTTTAATGCAAGTCAATGTTAAGTTAACTGCATCGTGATCACTTCCATTTACCTTAAGTTATGTTAAGTTAACTTAAAGTTAATGTGAAGTTGATCGTGATCGTGATCCTGAGATTAATTAATATGTTTGTCATTAGGTTTATTTTACAAAAATATCTTTGAAAACTACTCCTTAACATGAAAATTGAATGTGAAACTTTGACGAACATAGTGCACCTAATGCTCAGCGTTGAGATATTCAGCCTCCTGTTCTCAGACTCAAACATCAGTAATGTTTCTATCAATATTAATATAAGGTGTAATATATTATCCACAACAATATTTGCATATTTTAAATTACAGAAAAAAATTGTATGGGGTACCACTTTGGTTTTAATGACAACTGCAACAAAGCTTTTCATATAACACAAAGAATTTACATTATTTCACAGTGTAAATATGTGCCTAGAAATGTATGGTTGCTCTTAAGTGTACTTACATTTACTTTACATCCATCACTGTTTACAACCTGTGGTCTGGGTAATTATTTTATTCAAGCCATATATTTTCCACTGCCGGCTAGAACAGACACAACATCCAGTCCTCTGCCGTTAATTCATCACTGTCAAAGGGTAAACTCACTTTTCACCAAAGATAAATTTTTTGTTCTGCTTTGACTAAACTTCATTTATAATATTTACTTGTGTCACATTTCTCCATTTAAATACTATTTCGTTTTTCAGCCCAAGAATGCAGAAAGTCGAGAAACATTGCGAAAGGGTATTTCTGAGTGCATTCATTTGCCAGGCATGGGTTACCAAATATTGTCTAAAGAACTCGTGGATGAAGCCATCATAATCTCTGATATGTTTGATTTGAATGAAATTCTTGCCATTGATCTTCTCTGCACAGGTAAGAGATTAACAATACATCATTCAAAATAATCAGCAAAAATATTGTTTACTAAAACATCTCACATCCACTTATTTTGATTGCTTGCACAAATATTTACCAAGATAAAATTAATGTGACATCTGTCAAAACTTAATTGAAAATGGTTGGATACCTTTTGATATTAGCCTAATTAAATTTTCATTAATATTACAAGCTCTATATTATTAGTGGCTTTTGTTTTTTAAATCTCTTCATTGGCATTTTAAATATTTCACATGTTAGGGTTAACATATCTATAGCACATAATCAAACGTGTCACCTTTCGTAGAATTTTAATCTAGTCATTTTAAACATGAACAAACCATTGATTTAAAATAACTTGGTGTCTTCTTCTGTTTTGTTTTCCAGCCCAGCAACAGTTGCTATTTCATCCTGGTTTAAATCGAGGACTTGTTGCAATACTGCTCTACTATGATGGCCGCAAAGCATTAGTATCGGCTTTGCGATCATTGGTTCATGTGCGAAAAGGTTTCTCTTGGGCAGGAAATTATCCTCCTGAAATAGTCGACTATATTACACTTTATACAAACAAACTTATGGAAGATGGAGTTCTCTTAAAAATACTAGGTGTGTTAATATAAATTGTTATGCATATATTAAGATATTTTGTGTTACATCATTTTATATTAAACATTGCGGAATTTATTTAAATATATAAAAAAATAATTTTGTTGTATATTTTAGATTTGTTAGAATGCCTGGATCTGTCTAAAGAGCTTGAGCTACTCCATCATAACCGTGCCTTGGGTGGGCCGAAACACCAACACCAAGTGGTAGAACAGTTCCAAGAAATCCGTCAAGCACTGGCAGACATTATTTTCCTGTGGACGGCCCAAACTGGCCTCCCAAAGGATCCAACATTCAAGTATAACTCATGATATATTGTTGTTATCATTTGTGCTATCTATATTAAAGGGTTTTAAATTCTTGCTTTATTATATTGTTGTCTAAACAGAATACATAGAAACACTGAAATTTCGTGAGATGTGATTTTACCTTTACCTATAATAACAAAATTACCATCAAAACATAACTCAAGTTTATTGTATCATTTTGAATTATAATAAATGTGTGAAATAAAACAAAATATAATCTTTTATGAAATAGACTAATAGACCTATCAACCTTTTAAATGTGAATTATGGTTAATTTTATTGCTAAAAACGACAAAATCAAAAAATCTCCATCAGTGAAGGAAATTCATTTTCCTCATTTAAAAAAAGTTGGTACAAAATGTCTTTTAACTGTTTATTATAATGGCCATATATTGAACAAAGGTGAATATTTAAAGCTAAACACTATTTAAAAAAACTAAATTATATATTGGATCATTTGATAAACAAAAGGGCCCTCTTATACAGCTGGTCAGTTTACATCATCTCTGGCTGGAGTGATAAATATTCATAGCACAACATTGTTTGGAGGGTGAGTAAAGCTGTCTGTCTCATGCATGTTGTAGCATGAAAAGAACCTGGAAAGGCACATGTGAAATTAGATGTGTCCATGTGCTAATATAATCATTCGGTTCAGAAAGTGCACACTAAATACCTCAAATGAAAAAAACCATAGCACAACTAGGGATGTATATTATGAGTTACTGCACAGGGTTGAATCGATATTGAACTAGCACCCTGTATTCTTGTTCTAGATTAATTAATCACCTCAAGTCATGTAAAATCCAGGATGAAGTATCAGGGGGAATAGATGGAGTCAACTTGGCCTTGGAAATGGCTTTGCTCTGCGCTTTAGATTTGAGTTTACTTCATCGAATGGAGGATGGAGCAGGTAAAGTTTGTTAGTGGCTGCTGCCTTACTACTGCATGATTCACTACATTGACCGTATACGATGTAACATACATTAAGATAATGCAAAAATTATTATTTAATATTATAAATGAAGGTGAGCATTAACATTTTTAAACTACGGACAAAGCTGTCTCTGAGTACAGCATTCAATTAGATAGAATATTGCAAATAATGGCAATAAGACATCGATTTAATTCTTTCGTCCACGTGTTTTTCAGCTATAGTTAATATAATCTAATTGGTGAATATTATTAAGATAGCAGGTAAAGTATCTTTCTAAATTTATCTTGATCAAAGGTAAAATTGTTATTTTATTGAGCTGACCGAAGAAATCCTTAATTTTTTAATTTATTAAGCACTGAACACTTATTTGTTGAATTTCAACATGTTACAAAATTCAAGTTTTATTAATTTGAACTGTTTGTAAACACTCATAACAAACTAGAATATGGACATGTTAAAGAATCTGTGGACATATCATAATAATTAAATGGAATAAAGAAAACCTAATCGATTTAAAAAATTTGTTTATTTCTTGGGAAAGACAATTTTTTTTTAGGGGAGTGGGGATATTTTTTTCTATTTTCCTGGATTATCATTTGAAACGGGTAGCATTTATTTTCACAAGAGAAAAATTATTTTTACTCAAGTGAGTTACTTTTCTTTGTTTTAGTTTGGCAATTTATAATAGTAATCAAAATTACTAAATTCTTTTTTTCATTAGTGTTATAAAACAATTTTTGTATGTTAATCATGGAAATAGTTAGAGATAAAAACAGTGTTGAATATTGTATAACTTAATTTTTAATTTGACGTCCTCTGTTAACCAAAGGCTGGAAAATGTCAATCAAAACATATTGTTCATATCAATAATGATTTAAATTTGAGGGATAGCCAGCACACTTGCCTTGGTGATACTGGAGTAGAAATTGTTCAATAATGTGATTTTTACTTGCCTGATCCATTGATTTAGTGTTTCTCTTGACTAATTTTAAATACCCGCTTTAGTGGCCGCATAGTCTAAGTTGTTATTCTAGCAATAGACTAGACGGCCGATGGTGGGGAGGTCAAGGTTTGATCCTGACGCAGTGCAAAAATTCTAAAACCAATAATATTAAATCAATTAATTAAATGTAATGAGTGCAATAGTTCAAGAGTAGAATAACTGAAGAGATAATTGTGTTTTCCTATCTAGGACTAACCTAACTATCCATTTCTGGTTAACTTTCTACGATATCAATTACTTGACATTATTGTGCAGTGTTTCTACACGATCTTGTTATACATTTCCAAGCCATTAGGCACTAATTCATTTTAAAATCTCTTAATTTGGTGGTTTGACTACAGTAAATGTGTACAATGTCAAGTTTTAATATGTTTCAGAACTGGTGAGGAATCTCCCCTTGCTGTCAGATACTTCGTTCATCCCGGCACTTGTGCGGGAACTGTCACAATGTGTAAAACCTTGGGAATGCTCGGGACTGCAGGCCACGACACAACTAGCCTGGGCTCTCGCATTAACGACACTTCGATTGTCTCCAAGTAATCTCTACACTGACCGCAGTAAGTAAACAATTCGGGAGTAGCCACTTTACAAAATTAGCAATTCTTTTATACATTCACAGATACCTAAATTTTAAAATATGCCCCATTTCTATGGATCTATTTTGTTTGTTTTCACTTGACATATTTGATTAACTCATCTCTGCTCATTTTAAGTGGCAAGACGTTGATAACAAAATACACTAGTCTCAAAAGTTTGAGGTTCCTTTAAATTCCAGATGTCCAACAGAAAAAAGAAAGTTGTTTGAACTATAGCTGTGTGTTGTGATATGTGAGGAAGGGTCAATTGATACGTTTCAGGGAGTTAATCCTTCCTCCTGTCCCTTTGGGTGTCTAAAAATAAAACAGTAAGTTATAACTTCTGTAATGTTAGCGTATCACCATCTGCATCAAATGTGTTTGCTTTATTTACGGAGCCTGTACCTATTGTGCAGCCATCGTATCACCTATAGTTATAATAATCAACTGTTTCCAGCCTGTGGCCGGATCAGTTTAGTAAAATGCCTCCACTGTCCCTTATCCTTCCAAGAAAGAGTGGGGGTACAGGAAGCACCCCTTACCCTCCTAAAACACTGGATACATCTGCACTGCCTAAGAACCCTCACTCTCATAGGAAACATTTATACTGCTCATCACTTGAACCACATTAAGAACCTCCCTTTGTCTTGTAGCTGGGGTAGTAGGCCTACATGAGTCATGTTATTACGCAAGCCACAACTTCACTAGCACAGAGACCATTCTATAAACTAGTGAGATTACATTTTGACAGATTGAAACTGTTGGGGTGAGCGGACTTGAATACCGCCAGGAACATGACATGTTCGCCCACTGATGGTTTCTATCACATAAAGATTCCTTACTCTGTCGAACAAATGAATTTATAAATTAAAATATAATATATTGATTACTTTATTACAAGTTTAACTGGGGAGTATAAATAGACAATGATGACAACTGACTAAGAAAATAATCTTTAGATTAACATACTTTTTACCTACATCGGTGGTCACTTTGAGTGAATGTCAAGCTCACTTGGTCTAGTTTGCTGGCAACATTAAGGTTGAGGTTCAAACTCCAGCAGAGTTATCTGGGGGTAATTTTCCTGAGAGTTTTCCATTTCTCTCTCTAGAGGTACATTTCTACTCAATTCTAGCTTCCTTATTTCTACCAGAATAGTGCAATTAAATGTGCATAGCCCAGACGACTAGTAAGACGAGTTTCAAAAAACAAATTTGTTTGGTTGCCTCAAGGTGTTGAGTGTTTCAACACAATGATTGAATTAAGGGCCGATCCTATAGTCATGGAGGTTTTACCCCCAGGGAGGCTGCTGGGAGCTTGCCAGGTCTCACTATAGTCACTATGACAAAGACTCTCAGGCAGTTCATTGCTAGGCAACTGTTTTCTATTAGCAAAGAGGATATTTGGCGACGTAATCTGATTGAACCGGTTTTAAACTCAATTTCAATGAGTTTTAAAACACATTTTGCTTCTGATCGTCATTTATTACAAGTTTTAGCGTGACTTTAATTTTATTTGTTAAGAATGTTCATCAAGAGGTTTGAACCATACACTTAAAATGAGAAAGTCGTTATTCTGGACCTTGTACATATATATAAAACACGATTGACTATAAAAACTGATGCATCATCGAATTCTGAGAAAAAAGAATCTTGGGATTAAATAGCCGTGTATAATATGACTCCAACTACAATGTTTCCTGACATTTTGAAACCTAGCAAAAAATATAACCATTTCTTTAAATACACATCACATCAAACCATTGCACTATTGGTCAAGGAAAGTTCTGGTAACTTAGCTGCAATACTAGGAATGCAAAAACACCTTTGTTGTAAACATTGATACCAGGTCAATCGTGAAAACAACCCAAATAGTATTGAAACATGCTATTGTATAAAACAGATAAACCAAAGCAAACGCTTTCATTCCATTGGGTGCAACGTGAAAAACGATTTAGCAATTTTTATTAGTTTTACATCTTCCATTTGTTTGCGACCAAGATGATTGTTATAGAATTTATAGAAGTATTTACTAAGATTTATTATTCAAACTCAAGTTATTATAGCTTATATGATGTTTTCAAAGTCTGAGTTTCTAAAATAAACCCAAGACACTTTAGGCGCAAATAGTCAATTATTGACTCAGTCGGTAGCATGTCTGCCTACTGAGCTAAGGGCCCCGGGTTCGATTCCTGGCATGGTTGAAAATTTATCGTTGGTGTAATTATGAGTTTACCCTTTCACATTAATAAATTAACGACTGGGGACTGGGTGTTGTGCATCTCCTAGTCTAAGTTAGAAAATAAGGCATACTAATCTACAACAGGCCTACAAGCTGGCAATGGAAAATATATGGCTTGAATAAAAAACTGACCCAGGCCACAGGCTGGAAACAGTTATGGATGTAAAAAGAAAGGAAAAGTCAATTATAATATCAATAGAGTTTTAAGATATATAGATGGAGTTAATCCTCACTAAAATGCATAAATAATAGCTTTGGTTATTTGATTCACTGAAAAAAAAAGTAAAAGTATAAGTATAACACACTAATAAGTTGTTGGTAATTTCTTGCCCTGGCCATTAACCATGTACTCCCATATTACATTTTGAATTTTCAATCTCTTCTAGTTATTTATGTTTGACGCTTTACATTTAGTAAAATATTTTTAAAAAAATTCCAGTTTCTATTATACTGATTCTTTTTTTTAAACTTTGAAGGAAACCCCTTCCCATTTCCTGGTCCTTCATTTTAAAATTTAAGAAAGTTCATCCCTTCATGGCGGTTTGATGTCGCACTTAGAAAAAACAGATAAACCATAGTTTATTATTTTAGAAGGAAATTTGGAACCCACCCTCCAAGCCCCATTTCATCAGTTCCCACTTATAAAAACCAAATATTGAATATTAATTTTGTTCTTTAGATAGTTACCTTTAGACTGCTGGAAATTTAATTTTATACTTCCCCTAAAGTGTATTTTCTGGCTCCCCCTCCCCACATCTTTCGGAGCTCCATCTCAAATCCAAAGCTATACAACTATTTTATTTGCTTTGTTAGTCAGTAAAGTTGAATGATAAATAAACCTTAATGTTTTTCAGGTGTTTTAGAAGAAGATGAAATGGTTGTAGAGACAGCCATAGACTTGAAAGTGTTTGATTTTCTTCATACTGTGTTTTTGGAAAATAAAACTATATATAAAGAGGTATGTACAGTTATTTTTGTTTGTACGGAGAGCCAGAAAACAGAAATGTCAAGGAATTTTATAAAAATTCTGCATCTTTTACATTTCCACTAAAAAAAATACCCAACTCTTATTTACAACAGTCAAAATAACATTTATTATTTTCTACCAGTTAATTTACACAGTGAATCTCTTTTAACACAGTTGAGTGTGTTAATTTCAATTCTCAAAGCCAACATGTGATTTTCGTGTCATCTTTCCACCCTTCTACCACGCATTGAGTCATGGCTATTCACACGCATGAGTATTCAATTACGTTATAGAAAGAAGAAACTAATAAGGAATGTTTCTCACACCTGCTTTGGTGGCTACATGGTCTAAGGTGTCACTCTCACAATAGACTAGACTGAAATTGACAGAGAGATCAAGGTTCGAATCTCGGTAGGGTGTACTGAGGGTGGTTTTCCACTTCCTCTCTCTGCAAATGTCAGCACACTTCCTTTCAATTCGACCTTCCTCATCCCTGACTCACCTGCCTATTAGTACATATGTGGATAAACTAAACAAGTAGTAAGACGCGGTGCTAAAAAGATGTTTTTCACGACAAATATTTTAAACTATATCGGTGTAAGACTATTTTTAATGGCGTAATATGATATCTATAAAATCTAACATATATTGCTCTACTCAATAGCCCTTTGCTGGAGGTTGACATTTCTTTAACCTCGGCTTAGTGTGACACAATTTCAGAATGTGTGTCCAAAAATATTATTGCATTGAGTTGTGCTCTTAGTAAAATAAGGTTATCATACTTAATATCTTTAATTAGTAGATGGAAAAACTATTTGCTCTGGAAAACCTGCAAAGGTTGGGTAATTTTAAAATATAATTCAGCTGGACACCCTGTTATGTCCTTGTTTTTTCAATTATTTAAGGGAATTTTTTCTATGAAATCTGTCAATTTGCACTTAAATTGAATCTATTAATGGTCTAGTGATACTAATAATATGCTCGAAACTGGCTACATCCTTGTGATCATTTATTTAATTCAACAACAATACAATTACTGTACATTAGTTATAATTTTTTTTAATCTAAAGGGAAGATGTTTTCTCAGAAATTAATTGTAGCTTCTGCTTAAGAACCTTGTCATTTTTACAATTTTTTGAGATTTTAAGCTGGTTCGTTCCTTGTTGGCACTCTTTCATAAAATACAAGAACATACAGACATTCCTACATATATACATACGTACGTATGTTTGTTCATTCGTTCGTTCGGGGGGTGCTAAGAAAAATGTTTATTTTTATATTTGAAATTTCACGTTTTATTTATGTATTTATTAGTGACAAGTTGAGAATGTACATAATTTAAATGTAATAAACAAAACATAAACTATAATATCATTCTTCAGATTTAAATATTTGAGCCTCAAATTATGAGGCATGTTACAAGGTGGTCTTATTGGTAAACATTTCTTAAGATATTAATGGAATATTAAATTGAGGACTAGTGAGAACTACAAAACAAGTTTAATTCCAAATAATACTCAACAACCATCTTGTTATTTATCAAACAAAACTCTTTAACAAAAAATGTACAAATTTAAAAAATATAAGGCGGGCGCCTATAATCTGTCAAGAGGGCGTTAGCGGGAACCGCGTTACCGACCTTTTCCTTGCGCAGTAGCCAATAAACTGTGAATGTAGCTCAAAAAACTACTTTGTACTTAATCCATCCTCACTAACTTTTTCCACACTTCCTTATTCTTGCCTACTCCCTTCTCTTCAACAACATCCATTCACCAAGTCTTACATGCTCTTTTATTCTTAAAACTCTTATTAATATTCCTATTTTTCACACATTCGTCTACAACATTTAGTCACGTCTTACATGGCCTAACCCTTCCTTTTGATCCACACTCATCCTCTCAACTTGCACAAACCAACGTAACACGCTTCTTTCCCATTGACCTATTGGATTCCTTTTCAAACTTCACTCTTGCACCACCCATTCATTACTGACTTTGTCCATACGAGTTTGTCCACATACATTTCTTAGATATCTCATTCCAACCGCATTCACCTTGCTTTTGTGTTTCTCCTGACAAACCCACGCTTCACATCTATAAAACAATGTTTGCACTTACACACTTTTATATACTACCATCTTTGCCCCTTTCGATACTACTTCATTCTTTGCAATAGTCCACATACATCCAACTACTCTCCAAGATGCATTCACCTGTCTGTCGATTACATCATTTATGCTTCCATTTATACTAAGTTGACGATAATCTTATGATTTGTCCTTATAAAAAAATCATCACTTTACATTAAGTTGAGATCTTATACATTAATGTTTATAATATAGTGACTGGAAAAGTTGGAAATTGGCTCTAGAAAACCTGGAAAAGCCAGGGAATTTTAAAATATAGTTTGGTTCAGATATAGTTAATATGTAGTTATGATGTTTCCAGCAATTCTACCTTCAGCGCCTCCATACTCTTATCACTGACTTCCTAGTGTTGATGCCTACTAAAGTGAAGGAGCTAAGAACTAGAGGAGATGAAACTGCCCGCACGGTGCAGGTGTATGCACATGTGAGTCTTTACAAACATCGCACTCACACATGTTCATTACTTGCCAGTAACACAAGCCAACATCAATCATTATTGCTCATGATCAATGGAAACCTGATATTAAACTAATATTAAACTTTGAATGTACAGCATTGTTTTTTTATTAAATTTTTTAAATCTTTACATTCTTTACGATAAAAAAAATTGAAGTAAAATCTCTGAATATATACGCAAAACGTGTAAATAATTTCACTAAACTTAAATAAAGTAATAAGTTTATTTAAAACTGTAAAAAAAAATATATATATATATATGAAATTTGGTAAATGTTGAGTTATATCCGGCACCAGTGACCCCATACATAATATTTAGGCATCCATGGATTATGAGTGAAAAATTAAATCATTTATGATTCTGTAAAAGCAATATAGTCCCACTTTATGGTGTTCCGCTAACACAAAAGTTTTCAATTATTTACGTGTCCATTATGTTAAGCACACAGTTAATGGATTTAGCCCCCATTTTATGTCGGTAATTCACTATGTTACAGTAATGATGGGCACTATTGAATAATCATTTGATTGTTTTTATTTATGCATTTTATATATGGTAGTGTAAACATTTTATTATTTTATCTCCATTTAAAAGTTTAAAAAAGGCCATGTGCTTTACAGTGGGGCTCTGGAATCCAACTCTTCGTGTGGGCGAGATCCTACTGTATCTTAATAATCGGTTATTCTTTGATTGCAATGTGATATTCATTTGGGTGCACACAGACTTGAATAAAATAGCTAAAGAAAGGTCTGTGATAAGAATCTATCTCTATATTTTCTAGTGTATTTCATATACATGAAATTAAGAGAATCCTCAAAAAATATTTATCTTCAAGAGGAAAGCCACAACATTTGGAAACCATTGAGCTACACATTTTCATCCAGATATGTTTACTGTAAAATTATATACATTCTCCGCATTTGTTTTTGTTTGCTTCTCATTTATATTTTATAAATATTCATTTTTCTTAGTGATGTTTGCCGTAGAGGATGGTTATTTTAAAACTGTGTGAATCTCATGCCCTTGGATAATTTTTAGTAATTTCATAATAATTTCCTCATAAAAGGCAACCATTTTAATATGTACAGTGTGTATGTTTGGTATTGTCATTTTTTATATAATATTGGAATTAAAAACATTAGCCATCTTAAATTTGTTATACGACTAGCATGTTTATTGTGTGATTTCAGGAAGGTTTGGAACCTCCAGCCAGTCTGACTCATCATTTTGAGCACCTACTTCTGACAGTGGAGCGCTTCTATCGTGACAACCCTCTAGGGCTGGAACTGGCACTCGACTTCTGGTGTCCGACTGACACCACCAAGCATAGCACCATCTACTTGTATGGCATTCCATCCAAGCTAGGTAACGACCAGTTACCCACTCATATCTCTCTCCAAGCAGGTAACAACCAGTTACCCACTCATATCTCTCTCCAAGCAGGTAACAACATATACTATTGTGGAGGTTTTTCTTTTCTTAGGTCACTTTAGTTTTTTAATACTTTTTATCTTTGGATTTTTGTATGCACCAGATCATCCCTTTCCTGCCCATATATAGTTGGTTTTATACTATTTTTGAGGCTTGTATTAGTAGGTATTCAAAATTTCTAAGAAGAATTACTTAGGAGTACATTTTTAATGGGGATGGGACCTTAAATACTTAAGGAAATTCAAGATTTTAGGATTTGAGAAAATTTTGGATTTGAGACTAAAAATCCTTCAAACATTTTTTTTTTCAAGTGAATTTTGTTTTATTGCTTTAATACTGTTTAGTGGTGGTTCAGAACTAATTATAATTATAGGATAAACTTAACAACCAGACCCCAGAGCAGTAATTTAACACTCAACTAGGTATAATAATAATAATAATAATAATAATAATAATAATAATAATAATAGACTATAACAAAGACTGTTAACATTTAGCTACTATTTGTATTTTCTATTATTCTATTATATTTATATTTCCTCTTTTGGTCAAAACTATTCCAAGATTCGGATTTGTGAAATAGTGCCCATTAATCTGTCAATCCCAAGCTCAAGTTTCTATTTTAATCTCGGGTCAAAAGTCTGAGTATTCATATTCCTGTAACGGATAGCTGTAGTGACCATTTTGCGATTGTTACGTGAGCGTACCCACCTCTGTAACTGGAATGTGGAAAGCGGGGTGGGGGTACACAGGTGCAAATAGCCAGGTAGTAAAGTAGTCCTCCTGTGAGTGCGTTGGGACTGTTCGTGTTAAATCAGAGTCATGGATACGGTAACCAAGTATTGTACGGGTATATATTGATGCATAATAGTTGTACCAATATTTGTACTTTTAAGTGTAAATATATATATATGTATATAAAATTTGTAATTAGTAAAATACGGTACATTCCTATTTCTTAGGAATTTTAAATATATATTTTTAATACATTGTTATTTGTTTCATAGTGCTTAATATTAAACTCAAAGTTTAAAATTATAATATTTTGTTTTAATCTAAAACCGTCTTACACTCTGATTCAGTCTTGGGAATATGAAATTTATTTGTGTTGTCTTTGCTTCAAAACAAAAGGCTTGACTTTGCACACTTAATGCCATCTATTCATTTTTTAAGTAAAAATAATCCCTAAACTTATAATATTATTAATTTAAATGACAAGATTAAAAATAGAAATCATAGTAATATTTGTTGTATTGTTGCAGGTGGTTTTGTTCAAGTTTGTTCGCATGGCTGGAGAGATGCTTCCACCCACCTTGTTTGTGCCCTACTTGAAGATGCTCCGCAGTCTCGCCTCCTCTCCACAATGTTCCCGATACGCTTTCAACATGCTCAAAGAAAATAGTTCAAATAACCTCTCGTGGAACCATTTCTTCTCATCTCTGGAGAGGTTGGAACACATTGATTGAATCTACCTGTATAACGTTGCTCTCTCTCTCTCTCTCTCTGCTATCTGCTGGTAAAAGGGGCAGTGGCAGGCAGAGAGAGCATCACTTGTTACTCCAGCACTAACACTAGCCCAACTTTAACATTAGTTTAATAAATTATAAAAATTTTGTTCTAATGGTTGGGCTTTAGGTTAAGTAATATTATCGGTTGGCTAGGGTTTGACTCCAGATGTATTGAAACAAACTGGTTTGACACTAGTATTCCTTCTGGTGCTATAATGTTTACTAAAGAGCGGTTGGCAGTGAAATGAAAGCTTCATCAACTGCTATTACTGCTACTGCCGATTTTACACCGGCCTTAGAAACAGATATTTTCTCAGGGTACATCTTATCCCTGGAATACCCAATTTAGGGGTGTGCTAGCTTACCCAACTAATGTTGTTTAAGACACAAAAGTAAATATATGCCATTCAAAATATTAACACTAACATAATATATGTGTCATGATGATGATGATGGTGATGGTGGTGGTGGTGGGGGTGGTGGTGCTGCTACAAAATACATGTTAAGAGAGTATTTCATGCATAATTTTATATTAAAAAGCCACCTTTATCTTTATTTTTCACCAAACATATGTTTTCCTCCCTGAAATCTATTCAGGGATAAATATTACCACCAACTAGCTTAATTTGGCTGTCATAATGCACTCAGCTTTGTTGATAGGTACAGTAGCTGTAAAATAAAAATGGCTGAAATTTGGGGTATCTGTTTACTTTAAGGAAGATAAGTTTAATTTAACTTTACTAAATTAATAATATTGTTAATCAACATAAAATGCAAATGCAGCATTGATACACAGTTGTTAATTCCAACTTTTTTTTTTAATAATTCTGACCGAAAATTTCTGGGAAATTAATTTTCCTGGCCGAGTTTTGGGAACAACATCCAATTTCTTGTAGTTCAGGGTGGATAACTTATCTTACTGATTATCAGTAAAGCTTTAGTAGCCACTTCAGTGGCTGCATGGTCTAAGGTGTCACTGAGTAGACCAGACTGCTTATGACAGGCAGATTGAGTTTCGAATCTGTCAGGTGTACTGAGGGTTGAGTTTCAAACAAGTTTTTCACTCTTTATCCATGCAAATGTGGGTACACTTCCTCCACATATAATCTTCCTCATTACTAAAGCTAGTAGCATAATTAGTAGATAAGCATACATTTCGAATGATAGTAAAATGTGAAGTTAAAAAAATAAATAAAGTTTATGCTCTAGAGCGTACTAATACAAAAATAATAATTTGCAAAACATTGCAGATAACCAAATACAATAAAGGTTTTTTCATTTTATTTTTTTCAGATAGGTTTAAAATCTCCAAAGGTGTTAATAATTAAATATGTTTTAAATATCATATACATAAACTAAATACATTTTAAGAATACTTCAGTTATGACAATTGTGAATACGAATATTTAAAAAAATAGATCAATATTTAATCTTCTAGTCTGATTTAACGGTGATGGAGGGTTGGAGTTTGAGTCCGAGCCAGGTGTACTGATGATGTTCCTATTTAAAAGGTTACATACCGCCATACAAATGTAAGTTCATTTTCCTATCAACTTTTCTTCCCTCATCCCTACTTTGCTAACATACCAAAAATCTCCAGAGCAGAAGTAAGATGCGGTGGATATTTTATCTACTTATAACGGAAGAATGCTATATTGTAAATATAACAACTGATGACAAATATTTTAAAAATTATTTTAATGCGGATGTTATTTTTAAAACAATATACATTGGTCAATTTAATTATTAAAATACTTATAATTAGAGGTGGATGAGTTACCAACGCTCGGGAAAATGTCTGAAATTTATCCATTCCCTAGAGTCGAGCGGGAAAGACCCTTTCTTGGTAAGGGTTCGGGTGAGAAATAATTCCCACATTTTGTTCCAGCAGGAACTACTCGCCCAATCTCGATTCGAGACAGTAATTTTCTTTGTTATGTAACAAACTTGGAGAGGGGTATTTTACTGTCTGTGGTGAGCCGAACAAGCTGGGGTTTTAGACCTAAAACATTTAAGGGGTTCCATAACTAAAGAATATTTAAGGTGTTCCATAACTAAAGAATATTTAAGGTGTTCCAACCTAGATAACCTTTGAGTAGAACTATGAGAGTACTCAGATTTCGAGCTTCAAGTTGAACTTGTCCTTTAGGATCGAAATCGAAAGTTTTATAGGCTCATGACTTTCGAGCTTCCACTTGATGTAGTTAATAATCAATTTTTAAAACGCCACAGTAAGCATAAGCTATTTAATTTAGATAATATCGGCAATTTCACATATAAATCATTCGGTTACTTAACAAATTGTTAAAAATTAATATCAATTTTCACATTAATAAGGTAATATAGCTTTAAAACCATTTTCGACTAGTAAATTTATTCAATATTGTCGTCCATTTTGAATTGTACTGTATTGTCTGAGAAAGTTTGTTCACTGTGCACTGGGACTTAATACTCGTTCTGGTTATACTTTTATGTACTAGTTATGCTAATGGTTTTAAGCATGAGGAAGGCTATTTTTATAGGAAGTTACCCAAATTTATGTGGCGGGAGAGTGGAAAAACCACCCTCTGTACATCTGACAGAGATTCGAACCTCAATCTCTGTGTCATTGTCAGTCTAGTCTACTGCAAGAGTAGAGCTTTAGATCATGCGGTCATTGAAACGGTTCTCCTGAACTATTGTGTTCAGACCACTACCCAGGGAAACTTGCTCTCCAGCGTGTTGTCCTGAGACTGCATATCTTGAAAGTGAGTGGCTTAAAACTATCTCGCCTACTATCACTAGCAGTCCCCTGGCTCAACTCCCGTAACACTTTATATCTGTAGTTCACACTTTTAGAACACAAATTATCTCTGGGTTTTTATTTCTTTACTTAGTTCTCATTTTGATTATAACCAGCTATGTACCCTGACTCTGAAATTAACATGAGTTCCATTAAATATAATAATTTGTGTATTGTTGGAGCAGGTATTACAACAATTTGCGCCAAGAGCTACCGCCAAGCACTGACACAGTATATCGGCATCGTGTCTACCCACGAGGCATCACTCCTCAAGAGATCCAGGGTCTACAGGCAGTCCTAGGGGTCACCAGGACAGTGGCAGGTGGGCTATCAAGTCCTACATAATTAAATAGAGTTGGGTCGACTCCGCTATTTTAACAATCTGAATCTCCAATTTACTTTCGAATCTCGAATCCGAATCCTCTAGGAAAAAATTATGACCAAAAGAGGAAATATAAATATAATAGAATAATATAAATAATAACTAAACATTGACTTTCCTACAATCCTATAATTATAATTGGTTCTAAACCACCAGTAAGCTGTATTAGTACTCTAAAACAAATTTAAATAGAAAAAAAAAACTTTTTATAGGATAGTTTCATATCTAAAATTTTCTTGAATATCCTTAAGGATTTGAAGGATCCCCATTGGTAAACTTTTGTTTTATTATTAAAGAAGTGATAGTATTTTGGGAAGTAATTGGTTAGAATCGTTTAAATGCCTTGATGCCTGACAGTATAAGGAAATTATCTTGATTAAAATTTAATAAAAAAACGAATAAACCTGTATAAATTGACATCAAAACAAATATCAATCAAATTATATATATTCATGTCCAATGTTCATTTCTTGTGTTTGGCCTTTATTTTATAATTTGGTTCTTTTAAATTGTTCCTTATCTATTCTCTACCTTTTTCTTGCAAGTTTCACACTCGTTCCTGATGAGTTTCGATAGAATTAAACCTATGTCAATGATGGCAGAGGGGGCAGGGTGGGGGGGAATTGTGTGATAAGGATTGTTTTTCTTCTAGAAGAGGCAGCCATTGCCACTTTGTCCAATGGCAACAATGTAAAGTGTGTTCTTCTTTTCATTGCAAAGCCATTTTGTGTTCATCTCTTTTATTTGTTTCTATCCACCTTTCCTGTACCTTCTTACAAATATAATACAATTACCTCATAGAGCGAAAAGAGGTTTTCCTTAAATAGAATCACTCTTTTTCATCATTGTTAATTGTTTGGTATACATTTTTATCCCCACGAAAAGCTAACACTTTGTTCCCTTTTGGGTTAAGGGAAAATGCTGACTTGTCACAATTGATGAGACTGTTAGTCTTCCAAAACATTGTTTAATTTTTCTTTCTCCAGGTAGTCTCCTAACTCTGAATTCCAGCTTTTGAGTTGAAATTTTGTTTCATTGCCTCAAGATTTGTTAAATTCTGAGTCACTCTTTTTCTAATGTCTACATTTCTTTTTATAAAACCTTCATACCAACTTCTTCTTGACCAACCTTTAAGAAAAATTGTTCTTTCTTAAGCCTAATGGCTAGTTTACCAACAAACACTATGAAGAAACTCATTTTTGTAATAGTTTAGCTTTAAACATACTAATTATCTGATACACTAAATTATTTTCTTCTTCTTTACTAAAAATTGACATTTCACCCAACACACAATTGAAAAAATATTATTTATAATTTTTATAAAATCTGTGTTGTAAACTGTACCAATGGTGTCAGCTATTGGTTGTATTATTATACATTTTGAAATATTTTTTGTGTGAGGATGCAAAATCGGATTGGGTGATATTTTTTAGTTTAACTACAGAAACAAAATTATTTTATTTTTGTTCCAAAGCCTGACAGTCCTTTCAGTTTAAACTCAAAAAACTCTTATCCTTTCACAGCTTAACAAATATTTTAAGGTTAGGTTTTATTTTAATTTCAAATATCCTATTTTTCTTTCATGGTTATATCATAAATCACTATGTCTAAAAAGTTATATTAAAGTACCAAATTTAATTGTTCACATTTGTCATTACCTTAGTAGTATAAGTAATAAATTCTTAAAAATCAAACAGTAGTTACAGATATTTATGAACATTTATCAACAAAAATTGTACTACGGGTGTGCATTATGCAAGCTTTAGGTGAATTTACTTTATTTAAAAAAACTTATTGGTTTTGTAAAAAGTTAGAAGCCACCAATATAAAAATGAGATTACCTTGTTGGTTTCCAGAATACGATGATTGTGCCCAAGTGGCGCTCTGTGAAAACCCTCACTGGAATGCTCTCAATATTCTACTGGGACTTGTTAGCTGCTCTGTTCCCATTCCTCTGAAAGCGGAACTTTTGTTGACTCTGGCTGCATTAGCTCGCTCTCCCAGCACTGCTGCCACCTTGTGGCATAGTCTAGAGGCTTCTCAGATCCTCACCACTGTCCCCAGTATCAGCAGCTACCAACCTAGGGGAGTCCAGGTACACAACAACTATTAGCTGCTGACGTACTTGACTCAAAACTCTAAAACGCGCAAACTTTATTGCATGCAGTAGACATTAAACATATTTAAAAACTAATAACCTTGTTGGTTTTGACTATTTGGAACAGTCCAAACAGTTTGGAGTAGATTGTGGACTGATGGAACATCTTGTTCTCTTCCAGTTGATGCCTATAACAAACTCTCAACTTTAGTTTTAGTGAACACAAAAAATGAAACTTTTGAGAAAAATTGTCATTCTAACATCATAATCCTCTAAAACAAAACTTTTTGGTTTTTAAACTTGAAGACACTGATTCTTAACCCGAGTTCTTGTGTTGGTAGCAAGGGGTAGAGGGTGGAAAAAGAAGGGAGGTAACATTTCAAAGTCTAAGGCCGAACTCAAATAGTAACTGCATCACATTAACCGAGCTTAAGTTTTAGTACCCTTTTCCACAGCAAGTGAAGGAAGACAGCTCTATGACTAAGATAACCACTCCAGCTAAGTCAGAACATTGAGTGACAGTCTGTGACCTTTTTCACAGCAAGTGAAGGAAGACAGCTCTATGACTAAGATAACCACTCCAGCTAAGTCAGAACATTGAGTGACAGTCTGTGACCTTTTCACAGCAAGTGAAGGAAGACAGCTCTATGACTAAGATAACCACTCCAGCTAAGTCAGAACATTGAGTGACAGTCTGTGACCTTTTCACAGCAAGTGAAGGAAGACAGCTCTATGACTAAGATAACCACTCCAGCCAAGTCAGAACATTGAGTGACTGTCTGTGACCTTTTTCTCATTGTTTTCAAGAGTGTGGATTAAGCTTCATATATACACGGGTGGTTGGGCAGCAAATATTTGTATCGAGTGGGCATTACAAAATTACACTCGGGCACGGGCAGATTTGGGCGGGCGTTTCATTTTGCAAACAACTTTGTCAAACTTATAAAATTTCAAATTATAAGTTTAACGGTCTAATTTTTTTTAATAGGATGAAAACCACTCTTTCACAGGTCTGTTAAATTTCAAATTACAAGTCAAAACTGTCACATTTGATTTAAAAAAATTAAAATGGTTAGTAAGTTTGAATTAAGAGGTTAGTGCTAACATGGTATTATATACTTACCAAATTCTTGAGATATCCGATCGAAATACAGGCAAAAAAATATTTGTCCAACAATCCAGGATTCTTAGATGCCCGATTTACTGCCTGAAACACATATATTTAATCACTAAGATCATATTTAAGTGGACAATAGTTTTGGGCCAAAGTATTTTTTAAGACTTTAAAGGTGATGTTGTCTACATTAGTCCTCAAACTCAAAACTATAAATATATGGCTACGGTCAAGTTCATTTAGTTAGTAATAAAATGTAGCAGCATATCTGATATCGGATAAATGATCACAACATCCATTTCAATTACTTAAGATTTTTTCATATGAATATTAGTTTGTAATGTATATAACAGCTCAGAATGGCTAGACTCGACTGTAATTTGAGTATGCTAGCTCTCAATATTGTATTGGCAAAGTGAATTAAAAGCTGACATTGGTTTCAAAACTAAGTCCAAAGCTTCAAAAAGTCACACACCTCTAATTTGAAGTGATGTGTATTTATTTAATTTATTTTAAATATTCATATTGAGTTATTTGTTTAATGGTAAATAAAGATATCCTTTGTCATTATTTAATCACAAGATTTCACCAAATCAGCCACTGTGTTGATGGTTTAGTTTGTGATAGCATTATAGACTTAGTACTCTAAGAATGTGCATGAAATATACACACAGGTTTAATATATATTACTGGTTGCATTCATTATTGACAATACTAGGACTTATGTAGTCTAATAGTAATAAGTCTAAGTCTACTACACGTTAAAGCTCTTTAATCAAGCATTCTTTGGTAATTTACATTTTGAATTTGCTATTAAGATGAGGGCTAGCCACCAGAATGCTGCTTTTAGCTGTACAAAGGTATCAATGTTGTTTACATCTGCAGACGAGGGTTTTGGCTAGACATTCTTGTTTTGGTTGTATTTTGACTGTATTTTAACCCTTAGTCAATATGTATTATAATTCATAAATATAAAAAGTGATACTCTTATTGTTCTTTCCAGTCACCAAACTATTAGCCTCAAAACAACAACAAAACCGATAAAAAGTGGACTGTATATAACAATGTGATAACTGCTTACCTCTGCTAAAAGGTTCCGCGAAAATGGAGGTTTACCTTGTGGGTTGGCATAGGAAGGAATAGGGAACAAGGTCGGCAATTCTCGAATATTGGCTGTGGTTTTGGACCAAAGAGGCCCCTTTAGGGCCCGAAGCACAGACTCACACATAAACAATGTTTACAAAGCAAAAGATGTAGTCGTCGTAGCAGACACCCAACATGTACAGAGTCCCACGCTGAACTGACTAACAAAAGGAACCAACGACCTACTTTTCCCCTCCTTTCCACTCTCAAAAAAAGGAGGGAAAAACTCAAAAACGGCGGGAACCAAAGAACAACTAACACATACAAACCAATAAAAATAGGGAACTAAATAAAAATGAACTAGGTTAAACAAACTATTACATAAAGGCTATTTTACAATATTAAATATATACAGTTCAGAGACTGAACACTTATTTATAATTTTTTCTGCCTAACAATACTATTTTTTTCTTTTTTTTGTAATGGAAGTTTTGAATTTCAGTGAAAATATCTTTCATGTGACTTAATTAAAAAATATCCCTCCAATAATACCATATTTAATATGTATGTCAATAAGCATGTTTCTGTTATTTCGAGCTTCAAGCCAAGCTTATCACTTAAACTTGAGATCAAGATCGAAAGTTTTGAAGACTCGTCATTTTCAAGCTCCCACTTGATGTACATATTAATAAATTTTTAAAACACAATGGAAAGCATAGACTATTTAATTTAGATAATATTGGTATTTCCACCTATAAATCATTCGGTAACTTAACACATTATCAATGTAATAAAGCTTTAAAACTACTTTCACTCATTTAGTTAATGTAATATTTTTGTCCATTTTTAATTATCCTTGATTGAAATTGTATTGCCATGACAAAGCAACGGAAATAAAAATAGCTAAATAATTGAATAAATGTATTATATTTGGAAGAAGGTACAGGAAAGGTGGATAAAAACATATAAAAGGAACAAACACAAAATGGCTTTTACAATGAAAGAAGAACACAGTTCACACTTTACATTGCTGCCATTGGGCAAAGAAAATCGATCGTCACTGCCCATTCCCCCAGCCTAGATTTCATTTTATCGGAACTCATCAGGGATGAGTGTGAAACTTTCAACGCACCTTCCTAAAAGAGGAAACCAAGAAACACAAAAGGGACAAATTGGAAATTTGTAAAGCTGATAGGACATATAGATAGGAACATGTAAAAGGTATAACATAAAGGACAAACACAGGAAAAGGACATTGGATGGAATATATAATGTATCTCTATAAGGAAAACCTCCAAATATAAATAATTGAAAAATATATATATTTTTTTATCTCATCCTTTTCTAAAATATCAATTTTGGTTGGATTAAAAATTTAACATCGAGAATATATATTATAATGAATGTTTTTGAAATTATGATATTTAACTTGTATTAATTAATACATATAACTAAAGAACTAGCACTAATTTAGTTACTATTTAGTTATAGAATTATGTTGGTTAACCTGTGCTGATTAAAATTCCAATAAATATTCTACCAAACTTACCACATTTGAATAAAAAAAGCATTTACTATTTCATATTGCTTACTAGAAATATTATTTTGACAGTCTTATTTTTCATTTTAAATTTTTAACATCATCTTTTACAAGCATTAAAAATTGAACTTAAATACATTTCACAATAATATAATTTCTAGCGCTGGTTCATACAATATGTATGTGCAACTGCACAGAGGAATGGAATTGGAACAGAAGAGCTGATGATGCACAATTATTACACTAAGTACTAATAAATGAGATATGAAACATTTTAAATTTTTAAATGTTTGCAATTCTTACTTTTTCTTATAGGTAAATAAAGCTATGCAAGCATATTTTGGGGATATACTAGCTCATAGAAACATCAATTTCATAAACTTTAATTTTATTTATTGTTAGTGTAATTTTAATTTCTCTAAAGAATTGAATGTTTTTAGGCATTTGATTATTGTTTCTATTATATTTTTTATTTGAGTATTGCTGTTATATTTAAATTATCATTTTTAAAGTGTTATTTCTAATTTAAAAATAAAAAATTACATTTTTTAAACTTGTTTGTCAATAGTATTTACTACTTATAACAATGATTGTCATTCTTATTTCAAGAACATTGTATTGAATGAAAATATTTTTTAAATCTCAAATTTAAAGATGTGATATTAATATATATATATATTTTTTTTACTGGTGACAGTTTAAATATACTATTTAACTTTTAAAACTTTAACATTTTAAAATGTTGAATATACTTGAACTTGATTCGAACACAGGATCTTTTCGAAATATTCGGCTCGAATGAAAATATCCAAGCTCGCAGACCCCCTATCAATAAGTAAGACCAAGCTGTAGCAATATTTTTTTAGCTATTCCAACTTGATTTGAACATATTTGTTACTAAAATTCATCATTCTCACACCCCACGCATTCAGTTATAATCCCAACATACTCTTATTCTGTTGACTAACACAGTGGCTTTTTTTGTAATAAACTTATTTGCTGCTGAAATTAACAAGGAAAAGCTATAGTAGCATTCTGATTAGAAGGAAAGAAAATACCTAAACATTTTCCTGCAGTCAACATTTGATGTTATTTTACTATATTATTATACTATATTATTATTATTCATTCAAAAATGAGGTGGCCCAATGGCTAGATAATTTTATAATAAAGGAAATTGATAAAACTAAAGAAAGAGGAAAAATAAACTACTAAGAATAAGAATAAATTTGATGAAGGTGGGCTTTCTTCATCAAATTTATTCTTATTCTTAGTAGTTTATTTTTCCTCTTTCTTTAGTTTTATCAATATTATTATTATTGTTATTTTATAGCTATGAATGATGCTATGATCAATAATTATTATGTTAATGATTTGTTTAATTTCACTTGTTTTCCACCAAAAGGCATTATTAAAGTTTGTTCTTGTGTGTATAGACAGAGCTAGAAGAAATAGAGTCTCGAAATGAGGAATTTCCTCTAACACGAGCTTTACTCCATCTGATGGATGTTCTAACTAATCTCCCAGTGCCTCGCCTACTGGGAGCCGGCTCTCGTACTCCGGGCTTTGATCCATATCTGCAGTTTATCATGAACTCTGTGTTTCTTCGTTTCAACACCCGCACTTACAAGAACCCCGGGGAAAAAGTAAGTGCAGTGTATACAAGTAAAAATGTCTTTGGTTAACAACTAAGCTACTCTACCTAGGGCAGAACTAGATTGTAAAAAGAAAAACATATGTGTGTGAAACTGATTCATTGAATGCACTGAGATTATCATGAACAGCTTTCACCCACTGGCTGGGTTTGGTTAGAACATAAGCCTCTCCACTGCCAACTTACCTCTCCCCTCTCCTCCACACTCCTCCTTACTCCCTTCATATCCAACATCCCCCTGACCGTCCTTTCTCTTACCATTCTTCACACATGGCCGTACCACCAGTCATACCAATCCTGCTTCTCAGAAATGTCATTTCACTCGCATGCATTCTGCTTCAATCCTGTTATTTCATTGGTTACAATTCCACATAATGTAGAACATTCTCACCTATAAGTTACATTATTTCCAAATAAGATGTCATTCAATGTCAGTAGCTAGAAGATTAAACAAGAGACGTACTTGTTGACTTCACTTAGCATAATATTGATTGTTGATTGCCTAATTTTCATAATGCACTATAACCTTTCATATTCTTTGACAAAGCTAAATTAAATTCTCAACACTTGTTATAAAAATTAACACATATAGTTATCATGATTTGTATGTGTTTATGCAGTGGGAAGTAGCCAATGGCTGCCTCAAGCTTCTAGTGAAGTTTGTGACCCAGTATGAGCCACATCTTGAAGATTTTGTTGGTAAACAAGTGGAACTTCAAGGAGGAGGTTTGACGCAAGTGAATCCCCCTTCAGGTTTCCATCTCATGATTGCTCTCAATTCCAAGTCGGAACTTATAAGGCTGGTAGGTCCACTAAGATTGTTGTAAACCCACCCAAGTAGTGTGTATGATGTGTATGATGTGTATTATCTTTGATCTTTATTATTAGGGCTCGGCCTGGAATAATTGGAAATGTACCTTCAAATTTGGTCATTTTAAGAGACTATAAATTTACCTGTAAATCTTGAGTGAACAGTTAAAATATGTTATTTGTTAAACATATTAGCTCTATAAAAACATTAAATCATTTATTCTTTGTCAAAATATCTACTCATGAGTTACTACAATTATTTTGTAGAATACAAAATTGGACTTTTGTGTAGTAATTATAAGAACAATTTTTTACATCATTTTTCAATATTAAGCCCTAAATATCCTATTATTTTCAAAATAAACACAGTTTTCTAATAATCATCATCAACATCATCATTAACTGTTTACACTCTGGGGCCGGTTCAGTTTAGTAAAATATCAGCGTATAGCTCGAATGACTAGTAAAACAGTGCTAAACAAACACATATCTCCATCTTCCACTCTCCTTCCACCATTCTTACTAATTTAGTTGCTTCTATTCTTCTCCTCTCACTTGAATACTTTCTGTTATCTGCTCCTCTCATCTCTTTCTTAGCTTCCCCTGCGGTATTTTTTCCACGTGCTTTTTTCCATAATTTTCTTATTAAACCTCCTCTCTTTGTCCATCCTCACTACATGACCATACCATCTCAGTCTTGCTTCCTCTACTATCTCATTGTACTCCAACATCCTCATTACATGTCCATACCATCTCAGTCTTGCTTCCTCTACTATCTCATGTACTCCAACATCCTCACTACATGTTCAAACCATCTCAGTCTTGCTTCCTCTACTATCTCATGTACTCCCTGTAACTCCACTATTTCCCCTACAACTTCACTCCCATGGCCTCCACTTTCCCAGTCTCTTACATTCACTGTCCATGTTTCTGCTGCATATGTGACAATGGATACAAAGTACACCCTGTACAACATTTCATCACACTTCACTTGCCAAGGCAATAATTAACTAAACCTATCAGACGTAGCAAGAATATGGTTGTCAAACACGTAGAAAATTGGGTGAAATGAGAAAGAACTGAAAATATTTCGTTTCCTAAACACACAGGGAAATTCTCAAAAAAAAACTAATATACAAGAAATTTGTGAAAATGAAACATTCATTGTCAAGTTACCTTAACGATAGACCTTTATATAGAAGAAAAGGTGAACTGCATAACCCACATTCAGATTTGATCACATGTCTAGTATTCCATCTTTCCCTCTGAAACAATGTGCTCCGATCACATGTCTAGTATTCCATCTTTCCCTCTGAAACAATGTGCTCCAATCAAGCGTAAATAATATTGTTTTAAACACCAGCAATTGTATGAGAAGTTACACTTCATTTCTTTACTTAAATCTAAGTTGTCTGGGAAATGTTGATTTCCTCCACAAGCAGTATAAATAAAGAACTGGCTACCCTTAATTTAAAGAGTAATTATTGAGGTTATTGGTGATAGACTACTTTCTCATGGATGAAGAAATGAAAAGACAGACCGTGAACATCAAGGTAATACAAAGTGTGTCCTCAGATAGTGACCGCAGGTTGTTGGTGGCAGACATGAAGGGATGGAGAAGGGTAGTGAGGGAAGAAAGAAGGCAACAAGTGTAGGGGTTGAATGGGAAAGGTTTGTAAACAGTCGGATAGGAACTGCAGAGGAAGTATGAGGGAAGACAAGTAATAAGAGGAAAGAGAGACCCTGGTGGAACAACACAGTGAAGGAATGAGGAAAAAGAGGGAGAATATAGGAAGATGAAGTACTTGTTATTGGTCCTCGCCAGGTAATAACATCTGGTGGCTTACATAACACCCCTTTCAAAACATTTTCATTCAGAATCATTTTCAAATCTGACAGTTGAGGGAACAACCTTTTAAAAAATAGTGAAAATCTTTCTTCTTTTACCAAGAAAACAAGGATTTATGTTGGAATTTAACTCTACAATTAGTTACAGTTTGTCTTTGCTGATTAAATCAGCCTATTAATTTCCATGCAAATATGTTTTTAAAACTGTCCAATCTAAGATCCCTTTTTATTGTTTCTTTCTATTGTAGTTGTTGTTTAGCTCTTCTCTGATGCCTTTTGGTTTATTCAAGGTTTTGTACATCATCCATGAAGGCTGCCAGCTGCTGGATTCCTACTCCTCTTTCCCAGCCAAGGAGATGCTGGAGTCTTGTACACTGTTATGCTTGCAACTGATACAGAAGGCACTAAACCTCCAGCAGAGGTTCCTGAGCTTACTTAGCGGTGCTGGCAGTAACTTACTGCTCACAGGACTAAGCAAACTGCTGTTAGATATCAACCCTCGCAGCGGCCAACCGGACAACCTCCTCAATATCACCAAGTGAGTGAGACACTTGATCGTGTCTTGGTTCTTTAGATGCGTGAATCACACATATACAACTGTTTCCAGTCTTTGGCCAGGTAAAATGCCTCCAACTTACTCTCTTTCTCCACCAGCCTTCCTCCTTTAATTCCTTACAATCTTCTCCTCCTTCTTGATGAATCAAAGTATGGTATAAAATTGCAATTTTATACAATTTTTAAAATTAATTATTTACTCTTGTATAGTCTTCCATTAACTACAAAATATCAAATAAAGTCCAGAAATTAAAAAGGATAAGAATATATAAAGATTTTTTTTCTCAGAACGATTCCTCCTTTTTCTTTATTATGGTTTTAAAATATTAAATAAACAATAATATTATGCCAAATATCTAATATTTTTTCATTCAATTTTAATGAGTTAAATTTTAATTGGAGGTGAGACTAAGGACAGGGTTCCTACGGTCTGGAAAGTCAGGGAAGCTTTAAAAAGGTCAGGGAAATGACAATTCATGACACATTTAGAAAAATACAATGAAAATATTTTTCCTATTTACTGCGTCATAAGCCACTGCCCCAATGAAGAAAGCTGAGGGGCACTTACCATGCTCAAACTTGCTGTAA
>CABFVZ010005532.1:0-29849 GCA_902151445.1 Timema monikensis | reverse complement strand
CATTCTATCGAATTTTCACCTTCATTTATAAACAATTTGCACCCGCCACAATACGTGAGATCTTTATCGTCCGCCATCTTGATTTACTTTTACTTACTAAATATCTGAAAAGATATTTTACAAAAAGAAAAGGGATTGGTGGATTATAGTAAATATAGAACATATTTCATAGGTTTCCGTTGACTGAATTGTTTCGGCAGACTGGTTATAAACGAAACAATGTGGCTACTACACTTTTTTTTTAGGTTACGTGTGGTAGTAAATCATAAGCTATATTACGATGGAGTATTGTGTGCGGTATTTAGGGAATGCTTACTATTTATTTGCTGTACTTTGCTAGTGCTAACGTTTTATGAGTATTTTTATTAAATGAAATTTTAAAAAATTATAAAAACACAATATAAATATGGTATTTTTATAAAACAATATATAAATGAAATAAAACATTTTTATAAGCGTATTTATAAAATATATTTTGTTTTTCCTTAGGTCTGTGTGTGTTTCTTTGTCGTAAGTTCTTTTGTATGGTAAATGTAAGACGGGACCCGTTCAGTGTTGCCAACTTAACTGTTTTCACGCTATATCTAGCTTTTCCAGCAGGATGGGTCTGGCGGTTGAACTAATCAAATAATAGCTTACAGGTTTTATATATTTTATTAATCTTACTCTAGAATATTTTCTATCAGGAGAAAATACTTTGTGTAAGCATTTTTTTAATAAAATGTTCTTGATTTTAACGTAATCTTGGGACGAGGTAGGGAAATATAAATTTAGCAGACTACTAAAAAAGAAAGTATGAAATATTCTTTCTATTAATTTATTGAAGTCTTTAAATTTAATTTTTGCAAAAATATTTATTTGTGTCAGGGATTTTTACACATCAACATTTACATACATTTAATTTAATAATTAATTTAGGCTGAACTTTTTTTTTTATAGGTCTTTTATTCTCCATTCTTTTTTTTTCCAATGAATATTTAAAACTTTAGCTTCATTTCGTTCAAATCTATAAAAAAGTTAAATATTTTTTTTAATTTCCGGCGGGCTAGCAACACCAATCCCGTATTGTAGGTTTACTCTCCAGTATTGCAGGTTTACTCTCCAGTATTGTAGGTTTACTCTCCAGTATTGTAGGCTTACTCACCAGTATTGTAGGCTTACTCACCAGGGTGAGGTATTTCTCCACGTCCTGGGTGTCTGCCGGCCCACCCACGGCCAGGAGAACATGCAGACCAGGGAATCGTTTTTTGAGATTGGTCACGGCGTGGTAATTGCTCCTCCCAGAGTCCAAGTCCAAAGACTCGTCCAAGGAGGTCAGCTTGAATGTCGTCTCGTCGATCTTGGCGTAGCCATACACGAGGTGCGTGCAGTAGGACAGGGCCGGTTCAAGGTCGGAGACCAGCAGTTTGCCTGCTCCTGTTCACACAACAATGTGGTGTAAATATTATGAGGCCTTATATTGTATTTACAAGACATTAGTTCAAATATTTAAATCAAGACAATGCTTTTTGAATGCATTATAATGTGGCAGAATAAGCTAATATATAGTTTGCGTACATCGGATAGGTCTTGAGGGGATAAAGAGAAAGTAAGTCTGACAAGATCTACTGATGTTAACATAGAGTTAACATATAACAAGTAAGAGGAACAGTGAGGTTGTATATTACATGGAGGAAAGATAGAGAATATGAGTAAAAGGAACATTGAAACTGTTTACATGGAAGAACGATAGAAAAGGTGGATAAAATAAACAGTGATTAGGATCGTGTCCAACCGGAGGGAAAATTGAAAATTTCTTGGCGTAAAAATTCAATCAAAATATTTTAATGAGTTCCATAACAAATTCATTTTATTCAAAAATATTAGTTTTATTTCTTTTACTGGGCCTTTGTTAAGAATTAAGTTGATTAAGGTTAATGAAGCTTGTTTGAGTCAAGTTGACTGAGTGTTAATCAAACATACTATAGGTTTAGTTAGGCTATTTGAGTATAGGTACACTTTGAAAAGGTCCAGCTGTGTATGTCCAAATTAAGATAGGCTGTTTTAAGTTTGTTAATTATTCTTGATCCAATGTTAATTTAAGCAAGGTTAAGCCATATTAATTAAGGCTATAGAATAAGGTAAGTACCAATAAGGTTAGATTGGATTATAAATTTAGTTCGGATCTTATAGATTAGAATCCAATAGCCAACGCTATTATTTATGCTCTTATGGCCCGTCTACAACCAAACGCACCCGCTTGTCGGTCTCGCAACTACGCAATAACGTAATTTTGTCTGTCTACAATAGCTTACACAAACACAATCTTATGTCGGAACTGTCGGACCAGCTTGTCGGGAGGAGAAGAACATTGTCCATCTCTTACGTTTATGTAGTTGCGTTGGCTTGCGTTCAGCCAATCAAAAAACAATATGGATGGACTACTAAAATCAAATAATATGAAGTTATTTGGTCTATGACAAAAACGCTTGGAAATGTATAGTAATGAATACAGGATTTCCAATTAAAATCATGTTTATTTATCCATTTAAATATTTTTTAAATATTTATTTCTTATTTGAAAACATTAATATGAATTTGACTTTCATAGTCATCATTGATGTGTGTTCCTGTTGGTTGGAATTACGTTTTACGGCTTTTCATTGTAGACAGTCTATTTTGTATTTAATAAAAGCGTAGTAACGAGTGGATTTGCGATTGCGTAGTTGCGAGTCCGTCAAGCGGGTATGTTGGTTGTAGACTGGCCTTTAGTGAGGATTACTCCATATAGATATCATATTATGAAAATTTAAAAATGACACTTGGACCGGGATCGTTTCCCGTGTCCAGGTGTCATTTTTTAATTTTAAGAATATCTTAGAGATTAGGTGAAACTACGTTAAAGTTATACAACCTAAGTTTGTTTGGGTTTTTCTATGTGAATCCACTTGGCTAATTTACCACAAAGGTGGTTGGGCATGTTCATCAAATTAACCTTCTAGTTAAGGAAAGATTAGTGTAAAATATAAAAATATCTTCAATTTACTTAGTGGTGTGTTACAAATATTTAGAAGTCTATTAATTTTAACGATTATATAATTAAAATATATAATAAATATTGATTCAATGATTTCAAATCATTACAACTCACGAATTATAAGGGGTCACACTCCCTATTTTATGCTTTTTTCGTACTATTGTTGAGGTAGAATATTTAATGTATGGAGATTAAATTTAATATAACTAGACATTAATTTGAGATGAACAAAATGACACACTTATAATACTAATAATATTAGTTTTGTAAAAATTTCAATTAAACATTAATACTATTAATTTTTACTTCAAATGGCTACTAAAACTAATAATAATAATAATAATAATAATAATAATAATAACAACAATAATTATTATAATACACCTTTAAAATATTAATATTAACATTAATAATATTATAAATATGTAATTCTCTACACTTCAAATGAATGTCTAGTTATATTAAATTTCAACCACATACATTAAATACTCTACCTCAACAATGGTACGGGAAAAGCATAAAATAGGGAGCTGCAATGATTTGAAATCATTGAATCATTATTTATAACTTATAATAATATTATTAAAATTATGCAACAAAACTTTTATGCTCAAAGGACCTTTAAGTCATTTTAAATCAATCTTTATTCATCTTGTGTTGAATTAATTGATATTTCAATGTTTTTAGTTTTGTTCTAGTGTCCTTTTATTTGCATGACATCTTGCAACCCACCAGAGCTATTCGCTTTTTATTACATTGAGGTAGAGTTGAGCAAGGTAGAAGCTAGAAGTAATGAACCCGCATTTGTGTGTAAGTAGAGTTAAATTATTCTTGGTAAAGAAACATCGTAAAGAAACTCAGCTGGGATCTAAACACAGTCTTCACACTCACCGACAAATCAGACTAGATGAACTTTACATTCAATTTGAGTTCTCACTGATAGGAGCTTCGCTTGTTACTTTTAATAATGTTTATATTTTTATTGTTTTATTATTATTAAATACCAATCTAATAGCATTAGCCTTGTTTGTCTATTGTTGTTTCAATAACATTGGCCTTGTTTGTCTATTTGTTGTTGTGGTTTCACAGCTAATTTATTAGGAGAAACGGCCGGTAATGCCAGGTTTTATCGACCTTGACAATAAAATAGGCTTGTAACTCCTGCTTGAGTCGTTTCGTCCTTCAACAATGATGCGTCATCACACCAAACTAACGTTGGTTTGCCAACAATCAAGCTAGATGTAAAGAACGGAGATAAAAACACTGTAGTTCTGATACATCATCCAAACATCTTGGATTTGGCGAAAGTTTTACGTCATGATCGTTATTTAAATGATGTATTATAAAACCTTAGATAACCGTTCAAACAGATTATACGGCCAGAAATTCACTAGGACAATGGGCTAAAACAAAACTTATATAAATATTATTTAGATTTATTTAAAAAACAGATGGCATGTTAAAGTTGTACACTTCCTCCAGTAATAAATCAAATATTGAAAACTAGTCCAATTAGATTCGAACATAGACTTTCTAGACATCGGCAATCCAGTGTCTTGCAAGTATAAAAAGTTACACATTAGTACAATAATATAGTAGCTTTGTTTGTAAGGTAACGTTTGAGATACCTACACACTTTAAAAAAGTATGTGACGCATCTCAATCTTAAAAAGTCATTTTATTACTTTTATTATTGATATCCCTTTTAAATATTTACGCTTTTACTACTCTCAAATTATTTATTTATTATTTGTATCATCTATTACTAATAATTCGGTCTTGTTTTATGTAATTATTCATCATTATATATTATTATTTAACTATTTTTGTTTATTTTATTTTCTCGTGTAAATATATGTATTTGTAAGGTACTTGTGTATTTTTCAGTGCTGGCCTGTTATAGGTATCACGACTGTTGGCCAGCATTATAATAAAGGAAATTGAAATTGAAATGTTGTGCATCGCATCGAATTACGTGCCTGGCCTATCCAAAGATATATAATAATGGAATAGGTATGAGAAAGGTAGTATTTATAAGAAGTGAGCCTGCATTCGCTTGCAGGAAGACAGGGAATAGTGGGAGGATATTTAGGAATAATTTAATACAAACAGCCCTTGAACACCATGGACTTATAAAACAACCCTCGCTTACTATATATTTTATAAACAACCTGCGTAGGCTGCTGGTACGCCATAAACTTTAACAACCTTGCCTCGCCAGTCGCCACAAACTAACAATGAACCGTGGTACGTCACTGCTGTAAGAACAAATCAAGGTATGGATTTGAAAGAGAAAACCAAATCTGCCACAAATAAAAGACAACGAAGTTTCGCCACTGACCTAAAAGAACAACCAAAACACGCCATTGCACCTTGAAATTCCATTCACTAAATTTATTTTATGTTTTACGGCGAACAAAACGAGCAATAAAATAAATTGGATAGCGTATCAGTTTAAAATTTCTCAGAACATTAATTATTGCCTCTAAAAACTAGGTAGAGGTCAAAGATAATCATACAAAACCTGGTAAGAGAGTAAGTAACCTTTTTACCTTTACCTTAAAAAAACTACTAAGTTGTTGACGCGGGCGTCTCTAGTGCTGTTTAGGGGGAACAGGGGGACCATATTTTTTGTTTTATAACTTAAGGGGGAAAGGGGCTATTTATGCCTTTTGTTGTTGAGATATCTGTGTTTTTTGTTTTGATTTTAAATCTTATAACATTTTCCATAATTAATATCCCGAAGCATATTAAAAATACTATTTTGATCATGTTTGGTCACGTTAAATTTGATTAAAGCATAACAAATAAAACTGTCAGCTGCAATTTTATAAATCAATGGCGAAAAACTGTTACTATTGGCAATATACTAAAGTTAAAATATAAAATATAAACACAAATACCACTAAAGACGCTGGTTTGAGAAATATACTGGATAAATATACAAATATATATATTGTCTGGTTCACATAAAGTTGGAGTATTATTAAGATGAAGAGGAGAATAGAATGGATGAGGGTAATGTATGAAAGTATATTCATTTTTCTTTGGAGAAAGAGTTTAAGAATTACTTAGGTATTTCTTTCAAATAGACTCGATGTATGCATGTTGACAGTGGTTTGTTTTCTGTCTTCTAAATGTGTATTTTTTCCTCAACTATTGAGCATTATTGGCTGCTAAACATAATAATCCCACTAAAATAACATTAATTGAAACAAAAAGCTACAATAACCACCCAATTCAATGGCAGCAAGGTCTAACGCGCTAATCTCGTGTTAGACTAGACTGTTAAAGACTGGAAGATTGAGGTTTTAGTCTCAGACCACTGATGGTGTTTTTTCCTAAATAGTTTTTCACGTTCTCTTCACGCGAATGCGGGCACACGCACTATAAATAGGACCTATAACCTTACTAATTCATAAAACCACTAGCGTAATTAGTACATGAACGTATAACCCGAATAGGTAGTAAGATGCAGTGCTAAAAAAACTACAATAACCTTAAGTTTTAAACTATCAACTCTGCTAACTAGTACTTCAACCTGAGTATTATAGCTTGTCTTACCTTCCCTCCAATAAGAGCGACTGTCATAGTAGCAGACAACCCTGGCGTGTACAGTAGGTAGTACGGTAGCGAGCAGGGCCACTGTGGCGACAACCAACACCCCCAGCATCTGCATGGTAACTACCGCTCAGAAGATTGCAAGCACTCTTCTTGTGACGTCACTGGTAGTCAAGCTCAGCTGAGAGCTAGTCGTGGACTACTTGCTGGCACTTTCCACGAACTGATGGGTGGAGAACTTGGCGGGGCGGGGGGAATTAGTGCGGTAATGGAGGGATTTATTCGCTTAAGAGTTCATCTCACGGCCTAGTTATTAGAAACTAAACAGAAGTCACATCGAAGATCAGTTTTCAGCATTCTTCATTTGACAACAGTAACACTGGAATAAGTTAGAGTAGTTTTTTTAAATTAAAATAACTATTCTAATTTTTTTAAACGGTAAAATGGTGGACCGCACCTCTGGATTGGACTCACCCAAATTATTTTAGTCAGCAAATGGACTTTGTTATGGTACAGTCCAATCTTCATAAAGCTACTTTAACGTATTTATACGTAAAGACATGTTATCAACAGCTTTACCTTTGGATAAATATTATCAATACCAGAAATAATACTACTACTAAAATAGTAAAGTACTCTCAATTTTAGCCGTAGAAAAGTTTGTGTTTTCTAAAAGGACTTTCCTATGAAAATAATTGAACTGTAGTTATTGTCACTATCTACTGGGGTACTTGGTGTGTAGCTGGGTTCTGGGGGAGCTGACCCCCTTCCCTCCACCTCACCTTACTCCTTTCCGAAATTTCAACCAATATTACATTTCATCATAGCAGGCCCAACTCATCTACAGGCTCGCGCGAGGTATGGAAGTAAAAGGGAAAAATAAAGACCAAGATATGCCAGAAATGTGTGCAGTGCATTCGTATTTGAACGATCACTCGACATTTTCCTCGGTGACAATGGGGGACAAAGCGACAGATAGTCCTGTTAATAACAGCCGCATGTCCCTGTTATAACAGAATCAAGATTTGTGCACAGTATTTATCTGTCAAGCCAGTATAAAATGGTAAAAAATGACCTTTTCAATATAATGTAATATTTCAACAATTTTCACTATTAGGAACTTCTATAAACTCTTTATCTCTATTAATATTTAGTCAGAAACTATTCATGTATAATGTTCATGTAAGTTTACAATTTCTAGCCGACTGTATCAAAGAGTTGGTTGGCATGTGATGCGCGCTCTTAACATCATCTTTTCAAGACGGAAAATGAAAAATAAAGATATGTCATTATGGAGTCGCAAGATATAATATTGCTATTATCATTCAAACTATGTAAGCGACCGTCTACGTTCAAACTGTGCTCCGTCATAGTTATCTAAGGTTCCGTGAGACAGTTTTTAGAATATTCATTTGTTTCTCACACTATCAAATAGCATCAGTTATAAGGATAGCCATTTTTTTTAGAATCTGAAAAAGGACGTTTGCCAAAGACACAGCCGAAGCACGCCATGTTTTTCGCTAATATTATTTTTTATACCTGTAAAATTTAACTGTCTTTATGGAATGTCCATAATATTAATGTAAAGTTTTTCTTATAAGGGCTACCAGCATGTATTTTTTTCTCTCCTGGAAAGGTTCCTTCAGCCTAAAAATTGGTAAACCAATAGTCTACGTCATCCAGTTGTGCATTCTATGTCAACACGCACACCTGCTATTTTCGTATTCTCTGATATCATGACTCATATCATGACTCATATTATGACAAGGACTCGATCATTAAGAACAATACCAAGTATTCATTGTTAAGGCTGGGCTAGTAAAGTAAATAGTGTACAGTATACCGTGAACAATTCATATCGAAAATATATCGGCGAAACTTAAACTTAGTGTATAATGTCTTTTTTCACTACTAGATAATGCAGTTAAAAATATTTCAATAAAGGGACTAATCGAAAAACAACTTTAATTAAACTATATATTTTGAAACTTGAATTTAACAAGTTTAGGTTTTGTTTGTACTATTAAACCAAATTCTATTTTTTATTTGATTCCTATTTTATTTTTGTCAATATTATAGTAGATCTACTTCTCACTAACAGAATGAGAAATGAAATGTTTATCTTTTACTTTCATTATGTAGACCAGTGGTTTCCAACGTGGGGTACATGCCAGGACGTTTGGGGGTACGCCAAAATACATTTGCCACCAGTGTAAGAAAAAAGATCAGTCAAAAGTTATAAAATTAATTCGACGATATGGCGAGGGGAATTGCGGGTTTTCTTTTATATTTGACCTTGAGAAAATTATTTCAATTTCAAACATAAAACAGTTTTTATAATTATTAATAAATTAATTGTGCTCGTTTTTTGTAACTTTTGCTTTTTGAATGTAAAAATATAATATGCACAATGTATTCACCTTTTTATTACAGATTTTTTTAAATCTCACTATTAGCCCATTTATTTTCGGCTGCAACAAATATATCTTTATAGTTATTATTATTTTATTATTATTATTGTTATTTAGCACCGCGTCTTACTACCCTTTTGGGCTATACGCTTAAGTACTAATTACGCCAATGGGTTAGGAATAGGGAAGATTAAATTTGGAGGAAGTAAACCCGCATTTGCGTGTAGGAAGAGTGTAAAAACAGTTAGAAAAAAAAGTTCACCCAACCGAGATTCGAATCTCGGTCTTTCCGTCCTCGGCAGTCTAACTCAACACGAAACGGAACTAGCACGTTAGCTAACTACGGCACCGAGGTGGGTAATAAATCATAAATAATTGCTACTGTATTAATTAGTCATTTTGCTAAAATTAAGGGCACAATTGATATAAATGGGCTGCTAAGGTGTACGCAAGAGAATAAAGGTTGGGCACCACTGTTGTAGACAATCACTGTCTTTGACACTAAGACAAAGAACATTCGTGAATAACAAACAAGGCATTTCAAACATGAATACGAATACAGAAGCTAATTATTTCACGTCTCTAGTCCAATGATGATCCATAATACACCCCATGCATAACGCATGAGAAGATAAAATTAATTCAACTTTATTCATTGTACACTATTCGCTATTAGCTATGCGTTATTCATGAATATTAACCCAGCCTAATATGGGACGGTGATGAGCAAGTTAAAGACCTAGTTTTACACTCTTTACAACAAAGTAGGTATTTCTACACTCGTTACAACAAAACAGTTTTTTTTTCTGGCAAATTAAATACAATATTGCTTCAGCAGATACGATTAGTTTAATGTTTTACAAATAGTAATCTCAACAGTTTTTTTGTATTATGTGCCATGGTCATTGCGGAATTTAACAATACTTTTTCTTTTCATTTAAAAAGTCTCTCGTCAAATGTCTAAAAGCTCTTGACGAATTTGATACTATTCAAGATATGTTGAGATTTCTTTATATATACAAATATAGCCCACTAAATATCATATTCTTAAATTGAAAAATGACACCTGGCCTTTCCGGATCGAGGGTGGCTGCCTTATCTCATAGCTCTCCATCTTATTTGATCGCTCACATGTAGCTGACGATTTACGAACGTCCATCACAGACTCTGCCATAAATGATTGAAGAATGGCCCTGCGCACAGGATGACTCCTGGATAGCTCAGTGGTTAGAGTATTGACACACTAATTACCATGACCAGGTGTCATTCATTACTTCCGGGTACTTTGTAGATTTGATACCGGTGGGCTGCGGAAGGACATCTGCGGGTAACTTTACATTTTGGCCACTTTCTCTAACGAGAGCGGCTGCGTAATAAACTTTCTTCATTTTAATGACGTCAACGCTTTTCTACTCAGCAAAACCAACAAGAGATCGATAGGGGACGTTCGGTTCCATTGAACCGGCAACAAGAGTGTTTCATAACGCTGTCCAAACTCCACTTGGCCGTGTACTCCATCAACAACAATGGTTGTTCAGTACGTCCAACAATGCATACAAATCGTCTGCATCCAGCCGGTCTATTTCTGTTGACCTTGGCAGTGTCACCCACAAGGAGAACAGCACATTCGTCTCTGTATCATTTCAAGGGAGATAGAAAGTACGACAGATAAGATCAGTATTTGTGTATTTTTTATGACAAAACATTTTTTAACCAAACTAATAATTACTGGTTCGGCAGCTACATTCACTTTTATTCTACACACACAGCTACTCTTTCTTAAAGATTCATTAGGAGAGATGTGGCATTTGACTATAAACCATATAAATACTCTTAGTCAAATGCCAGTATGCCCAGGACAAGTATTCAAGTTCTTTATTTTATATCCATTACAGTTTCCAGCCTGAGTCAGTTTTTTATTCAAGCCATTTATTTTCCACTGCCGGCTTGCTAAGTCTGTCGCAGCTCCATGTGCTTTCCACATGGGTGTTAGGAGCCGTGAGAACCGGGCGGCTGCCCAAACCTAACATAACCTAGGTGTAATAGTGGAGTTACAATCGTTCACTTTTTATACTAATATGACATTTTACGTATTAGTATAATTTTATAGAAAGTAAATTAGAATTTAGTGCCATTCTCAAAAGGTTATTTTACATTTTACATCTTGAAAAATGGACACCCTAAAACGCTTTGTTTTGGCGACTATAACGTAAACCTTTTATATTGTCAAAGTGTTTATTAAACTTATAATAAAAAATGGAAGATAGCATTGTCTAGGCTTGGGAATTATTTTCATATTTTTCTATAGTCCAATCGTCATGGGAAGTGTGGTAGCTGACAGCTAACAGAAGATTTAAATAATGGTTAAAAGGAAACAAAATTAAAAATAAATTATTTTTGTCAACGTTTTGACTGCCAAAAGTAGCAACAAATCAATATATTTTCTTCAGATCATTTGGTTTGTCGGATGGATACATGAGAGTAGATCTGGTGGTTTTTACTAGCTGTCAGTTATAGCCACTCCTATGGCGACTGGACTATATTATTCACCGGTTGTATGGGGGACGCCAAAAAACAATCCCACCCGGGGACAAAATTTACCTCGGGCTGCCCCTGGACTTATAATCTAACTTAAGACTAAGACAAGCACAACACCCAGTCCCCCGGCCGTTAATTCATCACTATGAAAGGGTGGACCCACATTTCACCAATGATACATTTTTTGGACTTGCCGCGAATCGAACCCGGGAACCTTTGCTCAGTCGACAGATAGGCAACCAACTGAACAAAGGTGTCAGATTTTCGAGAACAGTTGTGTGAGAAATTAAACTAAATGTTTCTACTGAAGTAATATTTTATTTATCTGGACCAAAACTGTTTTTAACATAAAAATTGTAAAAAATATTGACTTTAACTTCCCTTCACCCACTTCGGTGGCCACATGGTCTATGACGTGTCTCTTGCAACAGATTGGACTGTTGATCATGAGGAGATCGGGTTTTGAGCCCAGCTGGATGCACTGAATGTAGCTTATCCTAAATTGTGTTCCAATATCCCTCTACGCAAATGTTGGTACGCTTCCCCTAAATTCAACTCTTTTAATCTCTATGTAGGCTTATAACCCAAATGGATAATATGACGTAGTACTAAAAACCCCTCCCTTACCCTGCATGCAGTGGCGCAGAAACAGGGTGTCTATGGGTACACTGCACCCACCCCACACAGGATTGATGGGTATTTAATGAACACAATTTGTGCACACGCAAATTTAAAGATAAACTTTAAATCTTAAAGGTGTAGTGTTTACCATGAGATGGATATGAGGTAATTATTACTTTCATCAACCGCTCGAAGAGAGAGAGGAATTATCGTTATCCTAAGAAGGTGAGCTGTTATCTGTCTCTCTGTTTTTTGGTCTGGATTCGAAACTTTTACCGATAGGGCTAAAGCTGCTTGTGGGGTTTAGTAAGATTTTCCAGAGGAGGTTTAGTTTAAACCTTAAAAGGAGGTTAGAAGGACAAGGCCTGCACACCTACCAAAAAACTGTAGGCCTCAACTCTTTGAAATACCAAATAGATTATCATTTCATCTTTGTTTGAAATGAATGTTTATAAAACCTATATCTTCCGAGATATAAGCAAATATATTTTTAAATCGAGGTCTGTGAAATGAGTAGTTGATTGTTATGCTATTTGGTTGACCGAAATGTTTCATGTTGTCAATGTTTCTGTAACAGTGTATGTTACTTCATTTATGCTCTTGAGTATAATATGATGTTTTTTATGTTATGTTTCTGCAACAATGCATATTATTTCGTTTTACACCTTAAGAGATTTAAGTAAATAATTATATTCATCTTTAAGTTAACTAGTGAGAAAGTCTGTAAGGTGTAACGTACCATTTAGTTTGCAAACTGCATAAAAACTTTTTTTATACGTTTAAAAAATGCCTCAAATTTACATGGAAGTTTCTTTATATATCCTAGAAGGATCTTTTAATTTAAAAATTAATATTTATGGGAGGTCTTCCTGATCATCCTTTCTTTCTAAACATCGTCAAACCCCTTACAAGGTCACCTTTGTACCTCTGGAGCAATTAAGGACATCACACGGAACTACACTATACAGGGTGGGTTGAGTCCTTCCAGCGCATTTAATAGAATTGTACACACCATCTGCTGAGACGTACATTTTGTATCACTACTACAGACAGACTATTCACGCCAATGGAGCATCATTATGTTGTATTACACTCTACCTACATATCGGGCTCGCGTTATACTATAATTCATATACACTTGAGTCTTTCCAGCGCTGTTAACTGACAGCTGGTGAAGATGTTTATTACAAACATTGCTTGAAACTCACTAATGTGGAAATACTTTTTATCCTATCCTTAATAATAATATATTAGCAATAAAAAGTGTTCATAAACGCTTCCAATATTTCTTCCCTAGGGATTACTGTATAAATGGCTTTTTGTAGCTTATTGAAATATTTTAGTGCACTAAGTAGGCCTAGTAAAATTTAAAAAATTATATTCACACTTGTCTTCTTTCAAGGTTGGTTTGTAGGGGACGCGAGAAAAGGTAGGTTTTGCAGTTTTTATAACAACAGTTTTTTTTTGTTAAAATTAATAAAATATTCATACAGTAAAAATATGGAGTTTAATTTTCTTCACATGGTGATGTCAACATTTCTTGAATATCTGTCAAAGAAGGGTGTCCTGGAATTTAATGACAACTTTTCCTCTTTATGTAAAAAGTTGTTCATCTGATGCCGCCATGCTCTTGACAGATTCAGCAACTGTTGGTATCACCATGGGAAGAATTTTCTTACTACCATTTGTAATAATTATTTACTAATTACCCTAATGGGTAAGTATAGGCCTACCCACATTTGTGTGGAGAGAGTAAGAAACCATTTAGGAAAAACTACCCTCAGTACGACCGACTGAGATCTTCAAATATTAAAATGGTGAAATGGATGATATCAAGTTCATTGATGATGTCACACAAACAGTTTTTGGCTGTGTTAATTCCTGCGGCATGTGTTTACAAAATAAAAACGTAAACCTAAAAAAAAAGAAACATACAAACGGCTATTTTTATAAGTTAGTATTTAAATGATGTAAAAATATTTAAAAAATAATATTAAAAAAAAAGTTTTTTGTTGTGAAAGTTTGGCCCGCCTAAAGTGACAACTCAGCATAGTTTTGTAGATCATGTGGTTTGGAGAATGGATGAATACATGAGAGTAGATCTGGTAACTTTTGTTAGCTGTCAGCTACCACCAATCACACGCTGGATAGTAGCCTAAAGGTGGAGATGGACATTTTCCTCAGTGGCGGCTTGTGGACTAAGTAAGTGGGTTGGTGAACCTAGAGACCATATTACATCGTATATAGGCTGATATAATGGATTAGTAATTTTATTATAATCTATCCTTCATAATTTTCTCTCTGACGAATAGCTAGAGCATTAAAATGTTATTCGTGAGCTACAACCAAAGTAGTTCAAATAGGCAAAATGTCTAGTTTTGTTGCATTATATATTATATTGGTTATTTCAATATGTATATATATACATACAGTGGTGGATTTAAAAAATTTGCGCTCCTATGCACAATTATAATATGCACCCTCCTCCTCCAAACCTTTTTGTCAAGGCCCAACGTCTTTAGGAATTTTTGGAGGAAAGAGATATTGGGGAGGGGGGGGGTTCAGAAGTTAGTATTCGAGAAAAGATTTCTACAAAAGTTAATCAGCTATGTGCTGTACATGCCCTACAGTAGCTTGAGCTTACATTATGGTGCTAATTTGACTGACTATATATATAGTCAGTCAAATTAGCACAATAATACATTTAAAACCTAATTTGGAAAATAACTCGTCAGTTGGCCTAAAGTCATTTGGCCTGAAGTCATGTAGCCTAAAACCCTTTGGCCTAAAGTAATTTGGGTTAAAAATTAATTTCACTAAAAGTCAATTGGCTTAAAATGGATTTCGGGTAAATAAGTTGATCTTGTTAAGTTCATCAAGTGTTATTTGGCCAAAGGTATTTTGACTAAAATGATTATAGGCTAACCGCCACGTCTTATACATACGTCATCCCATATTATCTTCAACTGCCACCTTTGATAGATATTATCAATACATATAGAATAATAATGATAAAATAGTCAGATATTATCAATTTTGGACAAAAAGAAATATGATTTTATTTATTTAAAGACTCTCTCTTTGAAAATTAGACTGTAATCCAGCTCGAACCAGGCCACCAAGGAGACAATTTTAATATATTTACAAAATTAAGGTGGTGTGATGGTCTAACACGTCACTATCATGTGGGACCGGATTTCTAGTGATTGTTATTCAAACTCCGGTCTGCAATAATGAGAGTGTTTTTCCATAAATGGTTTTCCACTTTCCCTCAATGCAAACGCTTGTATATTTCCTATAAAATCCTTCCTTCCTCATCTCTATTTAAATATAGAAAGATGTATCCGTATAGTTTGAATGGAAATTAAAATGCGCTTAGAAAATTGACAAAAATAATTTTAAAAATTCTTGTGAACACCAAGGCCTGTTATGGCCCTAGGGCTATTTGTTCCTAAGCCCAAGCTGTGAAATGTAACCTAGTGAATGAACCTAGGCTTATTTGTTCCTAGGCCCAAACTGTGAAATGTAACCTAGTGAATGGACCTAGGCCTATTTGTCCCTAAGTCCAAGCTGTGAAATGTAACCTAGTGAATTGACCTAGGCCTATTTGTCCCTAAGCCCAAGCTGTGAAATGTAACCTAGTGAATTGACCTAGGCCTATTTGTCCCTAAGCCCAAGCTGTGAAATGTAACCTTGTGAATTGATCTAGGCCTATTTGTTCCTAGACCCAAGCTGTGAAATGTAACCTAGTGAATGGACCTAGGCATATTTGTTCCTAAGCCCAAGCTGTGAAATGTAACCCAGTGAATTGACCTAGGCCTATTTGTCCCTAAGACCAAGCTGTGAAATGTAACCTAGTGAATTGACCTAGGCCTATTTGTCCCTAAGCCCAAGCTGTGAAATGTAACCCAGTGAATGGCCCTAGGACTATTTGCTTCTAAGCCCAAGCTGTGAAATGTAACCTAGTGAATGGCCCTATGCCTATTTTTTCCTAAGCCCAAGCTGTGAAATGTAACCTAGTGAATTGACCTAGGCATATTTGTCCCTAAGCCCAAGCTGTGAAATGTAACCTAGTGAATTGACCTAGGCCTATTTGTTCCTAGGCCCAAGCTGTGAAATGTAACCCAGTGAATGGACCTAGGCCTATTTGTTCCTAGGCCCAAGCTGTGAAATGTAACCTAGTGAATGGACCTAGGCCTATTTGTTCCTAGGCCCAAGCTGTGAAATATAACCTTGTGAATTGACCTAGGCCTATTTGTTACTAGGCCCAAGCTGTGAAATGTAACCCAGTGAATGGACCTAGGCCTATTTGTTCCTAAGACCAAGCTGTGAAATGTAACCCAGTGAATGGACTAAGCCTATTTGTTCCTAGGCCCAAGCTGTGAAATATAACCTTGTGAATGGACCTAGGCCTATTTGTTACTAGGCCCAAGCTGTGAAATGTAACCCAGTGAATTGACCTAGGCCTATTTGTTCCTAGGCTCAATCTGTGAAATTTAACCTAGTGAATCGCCCTAGGCCTATTCGTTCCTAAAACCAAGCTGTGAAATGTAACCTAGTGAATGGACCTAGGCATATTCGTTCCTAAGACCAAGCTGTGAAATGTAACCTAGTGAATGGACCTAGGCATATTCGTTCCTAGGCCCAAGCTGTGAAATGTAACCTAGTGAATTGACCTAGGCATATTTGTTCCTAGGCCCAATCTGTGAAATGTAACCTAGTGAATGGACCTAGGCATATTTGTTCCTAGGCCCAAGCTGTGAAATGTAACCCAGTGAATGGACAACAAGGACAGGGCTTTTAGTTTGTTATGGACGTGTGTCTTCCTAAATGTGAGATTCAGCTTTATCCTTGAGAACTTCTCAGAACTGCTGTGATAATTACACATGGTTAGGAGAAACGCGATTAGAAAATGAACTGATAATGGTTTGAGATCATTAACTTTGCTTGTTTGCTAAACACACTCATGCGTCTATTTCCTAGAAATCGTTGCTTCTGGATATTTCTTCATTTATATTCTAAACTTATTACGAAAGACTTAAAAATAGATAGAAACTATCGGCGGCCAACATTGGTTATGCTTCACTATTTTGCAATTTTCAAAAGTGACCGCTGCAGATCACATGACTTGGTTTTATAAATACATTATTAGATCTAAGAACTTTTTTAGCTGTAATACAAGACTCTTCCTATGAAATTAAGCTGTACTTATTATATGAATTGCTTAGCACGTGCCACAAAGGGCTTATTTACTACTCCATTAGAGAGTAAATCACCTTCAATGGATTAGGCCCAGATTTGAACCTAATTTAAATGGTATGGAGAAGATTTTAATTGGCACGGAGTCAACAGTTTCGTCCATTAAAATATATATGTTCTAGGAAGTGGATAACCAAAGTTCTAGTGTCAATAGACTCCTAATTGACACATTGAAAACTGAATTATAAGTGAAATGTAGGTTTGGATATGCAACCATGCAAAGTTTGTCAGCGATTCCGAATAAATGGCTCGACACAATCGTACCTAAATAATTTCTCACACTATTACATTATAACTCTGCAAGATTAGTACTAACCACTTGGTTTTAGTTTAGAGTCACCTAAATCGTCAGCATTCGTCCTCATCTTGACGTCGAAAATGTTATCGATTACAATACCTTCTCTATGAGAATGTAAAATATATTTTATTAAATCTTGTAATATTATCATGAATAAACATTATGTAGCAAATATTTAAAATATATTTTTAAGTTAAAGGAAAATCCCACACAGATATTAGACCTTAAGAAACCAGAAACAATGGATAGTACAAAATAAAAGTGTATTTGAATAAAACAAAGTAACTTAAATTATAGTATTCTCACATTTAGTTTTCAATCAAATAGAGATTTTTAAAAATCTTGTATCAGTGGACACCCGAACTAAACGTCAAGCTCATCTAGTCAGGTTCTAAGTTAATGAGAGTTTGGGATTCGAATCCTAGTTGGCTTTACAGAGAGTTTTTTTTAATGTTTCCCACTTTACGCAAATGTCTGCACCTTTCCTCTATAATTTTACCTTCCTCACTCCACTCCCCACTTTTGGATATAAGTGGATAGATCGGAGTTACAGCTAGACGTGGAGTGCGGTAATATTCAGAACTCCACCAAGGCCCGATCTTATTGTGTGCGGTTACAGAATACTGGACTTCCCACCATTTGGTGACGTCACTTATTTAATGAACTCATTTGTGTAATAAAAGCAGTCCTTCCCACTCAAATAATAAGTGCACATCAATCTGACTGGCACACACGTCGTGCCCTTGAAGAGTGATGCTTATGTGTGGTCGTGCTATTCAACAAGGCAACAGCCTTCACACACCTAGCTCGACATATCAGCTTTGTCTCTCTCTACTCCAGAGGTTCCCAAACATATTCCTCCGGGCCGCACTTTCACAATAAATATTTGCTCGTACTGCACCCTCTTTTACTTTTGATAGGAAATAACTTCAAAAACAAAATATTTGCTCCTAGCATTGCTTTATTCATAACATAAAACACAACTACCTTATAATAATGTTATAATAATATATCCAGAAAACATAAAATAATGGAGTTACATAAAAAAAATTATTCATTCACAAAATACACAATTTTAATCAGAGCTATGAGCTTGTTTTTGTTGTGTAATTTCATTTATATAGTGTCGAATTAGAGACAAGCATATTCCCATCTCTTTATCAACACAAAAACATCTTTCTCCTTGATAGTCTTTGATATTTATCGGAGATGAAAATCCCTGATCACAAAATGTTGTGAGGAATTGTCGAAGATCGAAGAGATATCTCAGTACTGTTTCTGGTTGTATATCCAAAAAGATTGCATAGGCATACTCCTGCGTTTTAATTTCAAGGTGCGACCACTTGAAATCCAGCCATTTACTCACCCCCACTCTCCCACCATAATATGGTTTCAGATCTTAACATTTTATATTCTCAAAAATGTATCTAGTCCAGTCAAATATTTGAGAAGAAAACTACGGGAAACATTGATTCATATTTTCTACCAGTGTTGCAATATATTACTTTCGAGGTTATGATGCAGTGTTCTTCCGAGCAAGATCTGGGATTTCGAGGAAAATATAACGGTCAAATACGCTAGCTTTGAACGCCAGTCATTCTCACTCAGATGGTGGTACAATGGTTTCCCTTAGTGCCCTAAAGATGCTCTTATATAGTTATTCAGCTCTAAAATCCGAGTTTATTGACTTTTTTTAGGTGAAATGTCCAGGGAACTTCAATTTGCATTGGTGTTTTGATTCCACGTATTTGAACAGTTTAGCAAATAATAATGGTTTTGTTTTTATGAAGTTCACAATGTTCCCTGCCTGATTAGTGTGACAATACGTACTCTTTTTTTGCCACGTACCAGCCGTCCCATCGTTTTAATAAAAATGCCGCTTTTGTTCCTTTTTTTATAAAAAAAACTCTAAAATATGCTTAAATATTAGTGTTAATCATAAATACATGGTTATGAGGAGGTTGGTTGAATGAAATACGTAAATCAAATATTTCTTTTCTGTATTTAATAGATGTGTGCAAATATTTTCTGAAATGAGGGAAAAAAGTTAATATTTTTAGGAATTGTTTAATGTATTAGAGTTTATTGTTTATTCGCCAGGAAGTACAGCATCTCTGGAAAAAAATATCTTCTCTTATGAATAGCATAAGGAGATATGTAGATTTAGTGTCGAATCAACGAGAGCCATGCTAATTGTAAGACAAATTGTAACATGGAGTGTGTGATGTCTTATGACAAGGTATTGAAAGACCAGCGTTTGTTGCGCAAAAAGAGTTCGTCTGAAAAATACTTATGATATGAGCAGAATGAAATACTGTCCCCATCCACACCCACCTAAAAGTTTTGGTGAGGGTTCTGTGAAGAAGTTCACCATGTTATGTTGTAAAAACAAATTTTAATTATTTTTTAAGTAACAACTTTTTTTAAACTTGATTTTCCCACATAACCCCCCTCCCCCTCAACTCCTCTACCCCCTTCCTGTCCCGTTTTTGTCTCAAGGAATAATTATGACCAGCCTATGCCTGATTTAAAGCTATCTTCAAGCCAGCTACAAGGGTCTTACTGAAAAATGCCCCTTGTGCATAAAAACAATAAATTATTATCATATCTGTATTATTCTGTTTGATGAGTGACACCAAGTAGCCTCTCACAATCTCACATTCCCTATTATACTCAAACTTCAATTCAAGAATTCCATTTAAATATCAACTTTTGTAAATACTCAAGCAAGGTTTCTAAAATAGTAGGCCCTCTGGTATGTTTTCAAGATCATTAAAACATAAAACTGTGATTATTTCTTAGTTGTGAATAAATCTGGTATAAGCAAGCAACTGTGCTTTTCCATTAAGGGTCCGGTCAATGGTCGTTGGAAGTGAAGAGTCGCGTCAACGCCAGCCCCCAATTAACGGTAGCAGAAGAAAGCAATTGAGTTTTACTTTGTCTCGGTAGCTCCGTCAAATATACAGTGTTGCCAGAGCCATCGGCACTTTAGAGCCCAGCTTTACCCCTCACCCTTCCAAAGAGTGGGCCTGAGTTGGCAAACAAAGCTCTAATCCTCTGCAACCTTTATCTCAGGTAGCAATCACCTTCGTATTGAAAGGAGTCAAAGTCCAAAACTTGTACAAAGCCTTGACGAGGGCTGTTAGGAGCAATAAACTAATATTGTCCCAAATAAAAGGCATTGTATTTGTCAACTGGCTTGGGCTTTCATTAAAATTCATCCTGGCCATAGCATACACAAATTTGAAGTTTTCAGGTTCTACATAATATGTCACTTCGTAATAAAATTTGGGTAAAGTCTGGTTTGCCAGTGATTGGGGAGGTTGGGCTTCAAATACCGGCTGGGTGTATGCCCACAAAGAGTATTTTATAAGGTTTTCCACTCTATCTTCACACAAATGTGGTTACATTTTTCTAAAATTTACTTTACTATTCCCTAACCTATTAATGCATTTAAATGGGAATATATCAGACAAGTAGCTGTACACAATACAATAGGAACAATAATAATATTAAAGTGATAAAAAAGTATCCTAGAACGTAGGAACTGTACCATGCCAGAACTGAGAATACACATTAAATTTTAAAAAATAATTGAATAATAAATACAATTGTATTTGTATCTATACATTATTACATTAAAAACATGAAATAATAGTTAAATAGTGATTTATTTTAAAACAACATTGTATTGGATAAATAATAATAACACAAATTTAAAAAAAATTGTCATTGCTTAAATATTACTCCCGTCACACGATTAAATAGCAACAATTACTATACATTGGTAATATTATTTAAATGCTAAAGCAATCAAAATAAATTACACAAAGGAAATATACGATTATTCATTGAATAAGAGTTACCTCGTAACAATAATTATTGTTGGTATTTATCTACACTAATACGCTTGGAAGTTTATGTGGGTGATTGGGTGATGGAACTGACAAAGAGATCCCTGATAATCCAATAGGTACAACAGTTGGTGAGTAGAACTGAATGCCCAGGGCTAAGATCCTCGTTCGTGTGTCATTTTTCTATCTTTACACAATCGCTCCATCAGAATGTCATCTTAAAACATATATTGGCTTAATTCAAAATAGTTTACAAATACTATATCGGGATTCTAAATTTGAAGTTTAGGTCAGGGAATATGTCCTTATAAAATCTTGGATTACATGAATATGAAAGCTATCAACTTTTTCAACAGTAAATAAGCGTATAACCTGAAAAGGCAGTAAGACGTGCTAAAATAAGAGTAAATAATGGATAAACTAAAGTATACAAGAAATTTATAAAAGTACGAAGGAAGTTATTACTTACACACTCCTGGAGAGCCAGGAAAAGAAAGAAATTCAGGAACAACTTAAAAATACTGGAATGCTAGTAACATTTAATTGAAATATTTATATAGTAAGCTTTTGTATAGTAAATAAACTAACTGAATAACTCGTATTTTTCTCCTTCCACACCCTTTCTCTTCTATACCATTTTTCTTCCTGAAAAATAGTGATTGTGAATGAATGCATATATTTCTACATCAAAATCAAACCACTCCGTTATAAACACCAATTTACCTATTTCACCAATTTCACCAATTACCTCTCTAATCAATTTTATAAAGAATAAGGTTTCATTTCTATATACTGTCATTAAGTGTCCGATTAAATGAGAATTCCCTTTATAAAACCTAGAATAAATAAAGAGTTTTCTGGTTAAAAAAATAGTGGTAGCCCTGAAAGTAAAAACAAATCAAAGCTTTATTAAATACTGGGTATAACAATTTTTTTAAATAAATGTGCCAACTGTAACTTTAACTTAAAGGAACGAATCTTATGTGATTCACTATTAATTATAAATCTGGTTGATCATTAGCAGCTTTACATCCCACAGGGAACAAATTTAAAATACAAACCAATCATTCACGCTAGCTATTGTTAGAAGATGAGAAAAATACACAATATTAGAATTCGAAATGTGAGTTCCCCTGTCAAGATGCTCAATGCTTTCAGCATGGGAAAACACACAAATGCTACACGATTGTACATAAAAATATTGAATTTTTAAATATTAGCCTATAAAATAGAAACCAAATTAATTATTTAATGACACGTGTGCTCGTTTTATCTCCTTTTATCTTTTGAACTACTTTTTTAAAAATGAAATATTTATGTCATTTTATTAATCCTTATGGGTAGTGCTAGTAATGCGAAGTGTGAAGTGCCCAGAGCTGACATTTCGGTCAAAACTCGTATAAGAGTTTTGACGTGTAAGAAACTAATTTAATGAAAACTGACCAAGTTTTGAACACGCATAAACACCCAATAAGGTACAAATATTTTTGAGTTTTGATCTTATTTTGATCCACAATTTTGTAGCGAGAATTAATAAAATTTCATAGAATATATATAACTATTTTTATCATCTTCAGATGTGATTAAAAAACCTGTCAAAGTTATCACGCAATTATCGCTCTCACCCGCTTTAGTAGACAAATTATTTAAGGCGTCACTCTCGTGTTAAACGGGCCTTATGATGGCGGGGAGTTAGGGGTTCAAATCCCAGTCAGATCTACTGAAGCTATCTTGTTGTCCCACTCATCTTGAAGGCAAATGCGGGTTTATTATCTCTAAAATGCTTCCTTCCTCATCCCTACCTTAATAAAGTAAATATTATATACTCGGTCTCTCTGGCATAAACTGGGAGGAACTTTGCCTAAAATATTTTTACTAGGGGCTCTGGTTTGTTACTAATGTACTTGTCAAATTTCAAGCTTTGCTAGCCATGGCACAAACTTCGAGTCGCAATGATTATCTGTAAACAAGTTTACAACAGTAGAAAAATACTTAAATAAGGAGTTAATGTCCTCCAATTTTAACAAAACTCAGTATACAAATAGTATTTTCAGGAAAAATAAAAATTTATTTTCTTTCTCAGGGCTAGAAACAAGCATTTAAGGAAAAAACTCGAAAAAACTCAACGTATTTTATCCAAACTTAACTAATCTAGGCATTCTAGATAAATATTAAGCCTTTAGTAAATCATAACTATTTTAAAATTATAATATTGTAACTAAAAAACCACATGAACGACCTAAGTCTAACCGAAACAAAATTATTTCAAAAAATAGATTTGCTTTATTCAGTTTCAAAAAATACACATAAAAGTTATAGTTATTTTGAAAATATACATTTAAGAACTAATAAGATACGCTTGCTTAGATCAGCACAGAAGATATAAAGGTTTAAATGGTGGTTATACCACACTCTTAAATAGTAGAAATTGGTTTATTATGTGAGAAACTATTCCAAATTATTCATGCAGTTGTATTTTGGATAAAAATACATTTAATCCTTATGATAATATACATTTTCAGTAGTACAATGTTTCAATTTTATCCTAAAGCCTACAAGGTGAAATATTTCATTAGATTATCTAGAAAAAAGTAAAACCAATATATTTGTATGATCTATTTAGAAAACAAGACAAAATAAAATAAAATAACCCTCTCAGTTACAAATGTAAAAACCCTTGCAAATGTATTATTAAGGTCTTAATACCCCACCTGTAGTTATTCTAATGAACCCACCTTGTCCCATCATCTGGGAGCCTTGATTTACAGATTACTTTTCCTCCCTATGTTCTTTATTACTCTCCTTTATATAAAGAATCATCTTTGGTATTAAATTTATTTGATATTTTTTTACATCACAGACCATACTCATTTGTACGAGGAGATTTCCGATGACAGGGAGATCGTGGTTTGATACCGGTCGGGTGTACTGAGGATGTTTTTCCTAAATAATTTCCCACTCTCCACTAACAACTCCCTTAAATTCAACCTTCCTCATACTTAACCCACAGACAATACTCATTTGTATGATGAGACTGCCGGTGACAGGGAGATCGTGTTTTGATCCCGGTCGGGTGTACTGAAGATGTTTTTTCCTAAATAATTTCCCACTCTCCACTAACAATTCCATTAAATTCAACCTTCCTCATCCTTATCCCATTAGCATAATTAGTAAATAAGCGTATAACCCAGATGATTAGATATTCCAAGTATACTTTTCATGGTGTGAGATATAATTATACAAACTTTTATTTTCGTAAATAAATATTCCAAGTGTACTTTTCGTGTGTGGGCCATATTTGTAAAACTTTTATTTATTTAAATAAATATTCCAAGTATACTTTTCATTGTTTGATCTATATTTCTAAAACTTTTATTTGTGTAAATAAATATTCCAAGTATACTTTTCATGGTGTGATATATATATAATATTCTAAAACTTTTATCCGTGTAAATAAATATTCCAAGTATACTGAATATGGCAATGTTGCCACGTGTATATTTTGATCTAATTCCTGTCTTTGACTCTCCAAGAATTTCCAACCAACATATTCTAGGGATTTTTTAAAACAATAATAACAGATACAATTTTTTAAACGACATATATAATTATTATTTAGGTCTTGTGATTTGTACAAGTAACTTAGCGGGGCTCGTCTGGTATGATTGGTTGAGGAGGTTGGAGTTCAAACACTGTCCTGTCAATCTGAGGGTATTTCCAACTCTCCCTCCACGCAAATTCAGGTAGATTTACCCATCATAAATACTTTCACTATTATTACCACCATTAGCGTATTTAAATTATTGTATGAATTGTAATAATTACATTTATTAAATATGTATATGCACGTGCTATCATAAGATATTGAAAAATTTATCATTACCAAATTTATTCACTAGATGTCGCAGAATGAAAGTGATAAAGAAATGAATACAAGTTGGCTTATCATAATAATTTAAATGCGTTTGTCTAAGTGTGTCTGTGAACTTGACACCGTATCTTAAAAAAATTTAGTTAGTTTATAAACGCTATCTAAACAGGGAAACTATTTTAAATTGTAATAATTACATAATGATTTAGCCTTTCTACTCATAAATAAATATATATATATTTTATGCAATCAACCATATAAATAATGTTTTGCTATCGTTATATTAACTTACATGTGTAAACAATAAGGCATAATATTCACCAGCCTGCGCTATTTGATATCTCATGCCGGCAAATATGTCACGTGTATATTTCTAGCTCTCCCCTGTCTTTGAATATCCAACATATTCTAGAGTTTTTTAATAATTACATTTTATTACTAATACGATTGACGTCACGTGATACGAGATTAACAATGTCAATGACCTCCCCGTGATATATTCCTGTCTCTACTTGTCTTGTTAAGCCGCCAAACTGAAGCCAGGTATGAGTCATCTGGGAGAATTATGACATCACCCATTCCTTTCTCGACACGTCGAGCCTCCAGACTGACACCGGAGGGTTTCTCGAGATTATTATTGTCTCGACTTGTCTGAGCATAAATTGGATGACGTTGAGTTGCCGGTTCATATAAAACAGTTTATATTTACCGTTACTTGTCAATTGTGCTCACGCACCCACCGAGTGCTGATGTATTCTCGGGAATCCACTGGTTAGGGATAGGGTTTTCCCGAACCAAATGCTGGTACACATTCTACCTGGTCTAATTATATTAAGCGATTGACCAGTTTAAAATGATGTTTGATTTCTCTCTCGCAAATGTGGGGTACAGGTTCTAATCCCTGTGGGCACGCCATCTAAATGTCAGGCTCATCTAATTCTGATGGGGGGAGGTTGAAATCGAATCCCTGCATAGTAAACGATTGGTAGTATCATATCTAATGCACTATCATATTAATATATATACGTTTAGCCAGAAAAGGTTGTGTGTAACTCATATAGTTATGATGGTGGAGTTTGTGGTTCAATCCTCTTCTGAGGTGTACTGTCATTAGTTTCCCTCTACCTAGCTCCACGTAAACCCCGGAACATTTATATCTCACTCCTACAGCAAAAGTGGTGCATGGCTGATACCTACATCCACGCATGTCAACGGACGAGAACATAAAACCAATTTTAGAAGACTTTTGTGGTGGGTGATAGCGGCCTCTAACTGAGGATTCCAAGGCCCCTGATTGTGCATAATCAGAGCATGAACCGAGCATGAACAGTGTTAATGACCTATTTTACTAGCTTACGGTTTCAAGATCGTGATATATTCTTTTCTCGACTTGTCTTGTCGCACCGGGGTTGGGATGAAGTCATCGGGAAAACCAATTTCCGGAGCGGGGGAGGGGGGGTTGTGAAACCAAAATAGATTCAGAGTCTTGTGGCTGGGAACCATTTCTTACACTCTACGCTAAGCGGCCGTCAGGAGAGGTTCGTGCTGCACTAGTGATGCTGACACGCCGCGGGAGGAGTGCCCGACACCCGAGACTGCACACTCCCCCTTCAAATAAATAAAATAAACTCCCACACAAATAAATAAAATAAACACCCACAAATTAACTACAACGCCTGTCCCAATCCTATCAATACATAAAAAAACCAATGAACACACACACAAAAACCAATGAGCACACATAAAAAACAAATGAGACAGTAACCAAAAAGTTTGGAACACATACAAACCGGGGAAAGTGAAGATGGCAGAGGGTCAGGGGGAAGGGGAAGGGAAAGCCAACAGGCAATCAGAGAGTGGGGGGCGTGGTCACGTGACGATCTCTAGCCAATTAGTTCGCTGTTCTAAGGCGCCATCCCAGCTACTTAGGTCGTATGCTAATGTAGGCCTAATAAATTGGTTCATGAAAAGATTCCCCAAGGAATCACCAAATTTGCTTATTTTCTGGTAGTACTACTGATTTCTATGAATATGGTAAAAATGACTGTTTGTAGGAATTATTGTTTTCTCTAAACTGAAAAATAATACCTAGACTCGGGAATCAAACCAGGAGTACTCTAATGCTCTGACCACTGAGCTATCCAGGGGTCATATCGTGCCTTGGGTCATTATTCACTCATTTCTTAAGGCGGAGTCTTGGACGGACGTGTGAAAATCATTAGTTATATATGAGTGGTCAATTTAATACATAAAAAATATTATTAAATAAACTTAATAGTGTTAGAACAAATAAATGAAGAATTTTATGTATACATCTATTTTATTGGATCATATGAGATAGGTCTATATGAAATAATATTGTCAAATAAAGTCATAGATGATTTAATATATCAAAATATTTTATTAAAAACGTAATCCCTCATCCAATTAACTTATTGTAAAAATACTTTTGCGACAGGTATAAGGGGCCAAGAGTACTGACTTAGTTCTTCCATTTGTTCCTCTCATCGTATCGTGTCACCGATGAGTATCGTGTCACCGATGAGTATCAGTGGAGACGGGAAATCGTTTCAAAGTGGCGTGTCAAATGTGATACAAGGATAGGCAACGTACCTGATCGGTCATTTGTCGGTTTTTCGCCCTCACATCCAAGAAATAATACGGCACCAGGTTACAACATATGTGGACGGGCAACCATTTTACCGTGTTGCACGTTCATTCCTGTCGAGGATGCCCGGCGGTAACCTTGTGTAACGAAAAGTTGTTTCGTGAAAGTGTGAGTAGGGATGGATAGGAGTATTTGAGCTACCGGGATACCCAGATAATTAAAAAAAAAAAAGATAACTTACTTTTTTACTGATTTAAGCATTTTTGGGTTTATATTGGGCCTACACCGTTTAAAAGGAAATTACTCTGCAAACAAAAAAGTAGATAACAAATTTTATGATGAGAGTGAAATAAATAAAGTTATTAAGCAAAAACTGTAGGATTGTCCTACGGAGTAGCTGCCATATTGGATCCACCATTTTGTAGGTGTCTTCACCTACTTACACGGTTTTACATTTTTAATTATGTTGTTTGTAAAGGTAAAATGAAACTAATAGCAAAATAAACGTTTCTGTTGCAATTAGTTCCAAGTTGACTCCCATTTTTGTGTAGATTTACCAGCCCAGTGGTCTCCAAAGTGGGTTACACATACTCTCAGAAGGTGTAGAGCAAATCTTTGTAACTAACTGTGGAGGTACGCACTGCTCAAGGTAGTGTTAGTGACTGAGCCCTGCAACGAGCATTAGCTTACGCATACGAAAATTGGTCTTCAATTAAAACTAAAGTAAAGATAACAAATTGTATTATCGAGTTTTATATGTATCTATATGTGTAAGGGTGTCCAACAAAGCCGAGAGGGGTTTGTCAGGACTCACCTGAAGTCCACCTTTTTACGCACTTTCATGGAATACCCTTGATGTATAGTATATTTTAGGCTTTGAACTTATTTTATGTTGAGGTGAATATCTATTAATTAGGTTCCTCCTCATAGTAGTATTGGTCACCACAGCTTGTATTTCTGACATAAATCATTGTTATTGATACTCTTACACAAATATATAGTAAATAAAGGTGTAGTCCAAAGAACAAATGCATAACTGTTATACCAACAATTTTAAATGTGTTTATAGCTATAACTTCCGTGTGCTATAACTAGATATATGCTGTTGATGGCAACAACTTTTTTCTTTCCAAACACCCTAGCTGGAACTATTAATTTAGTAATAATTATATTGTAACTTTTCGAGCAATTACTTTTTATTCATCGTTGTTGAAGAGTTAATTTTACAGCTTCCCTCATTACTTCCTTGAATATCCTCATCAAGGGAAAAATTGTTATTTAACATAAACTTAAGACAAGGACCTCTATAAAAACATGAATTATAAATGTATTTCCCTTTCACTTAATTAAGTGGGGGAAATTTTGCGAGCAGCTTTTGGTCGAGCCTGTAGGGTCTTGAGCGCTTAAATTGGGCCAAATGAAGACTAAGTAGTATTTACTTTTATTTTAAAATTGATAAGTAAATAATTAGGTTTGTATTTCAATTATTTGCTTATTTTTATAATAATTACTCCCATACGTAGTAATCACTCGATTTTCCTAAGTATTTATTTAAAATAAGAGCTAATAAAGAGTACAGAGGTTAATACTTTATGTTTTTTTTAAGGTGAACAGAGTATTTATAACATATTTACTGTTAAAAAATGGCTATCTCCATGTAAATGCGCGGTGGGAAACAAATGCATGGACAGAGAAACAGTCACAGTAACTCTAATTCCCTGTTAAGGTTGATGTACCTCACTGTTCAGTCGGCCTTCTTTCCTTCGCACTTGCACCGGCCGCGCCACCCACCCTCTCTACTGCCTGGACCGC
>CABFVZ010005531.1:0-29873 GCA_902151445.1 Timema monikensis | reverse complement strand
AAAATTGTGACACCTGATGTCACAGAAAGTGATCAACATAGTCGAATTACTTTACTAATCAAATAATCATTAGATTATTTTTATTAATCAATCATTTGAATGATTTTGAGAAGTAGAGAAGATACGATAATAATTGGAACATTACTACTAATAGTTAGCAGTTAATGGTTTTACGTTGTTCTACTATTCTCTTCTCCCAACTTTATTCCCCCTCTCCTCCTTCCTAGCAACATCACATTCCTTTGCAGATTATCAACCCTTGTCGTTTATTTACTAGCTTATGTCAAAAGAGCAAAGTAAGTTTGCAACAAAATACTGCGCAGTGTAAAAGAATCAGTCACATATAAATTAAATTACCTTTGCCGATATGTGCGTGAAAATAACTTAACGAATTTTATCAACATATTTTCCTTCGTGTTTGAAAGTGTTAAATATAATTTCCATTTGACACTAAAACATTTTCTAAATAGAAAATCTGAGATTCATTTTTCATCATCATATATAAAAAGGTTGAGTTTTTAATCAATACTAAGCATACCTTTTTAAAACTAATAACGTTAACTAGTACTTTATATATTCATTTGCGTGTGTGAATCTTTCCTTGCAATTTATTATTCGAACATTCTTCTAATAACATTAATTGGAAGATTGGTAAAAACAACCAGTAGTCTCAATATAGCAACAAGCTAATAGGTGTTTTACTATTGTCTGGTGACCTATTCAAAACAAGAACGCCAGTTAGCGCATCAAAAAAAGAAAAAAACTAAAATTCTATAGTTTTCCAAAATAATCGAGTCATTTGTGATTCTCATTCGAATTATTATCTGACTTTTTTTCGATTGTGGACTGTACACTTTATATTAAAATAGCCTAAGAATCTTTCGAAAGAGTAAGGCCGGATATCACATATAAAAGGAGAATTTTAATTGAATTTAGAGGTTCACTCAAATTTTCGTGGAGAGAAGGGGAGAAACTATTTAGAAAAAAAAACCTCTCAGTGAACCCTCCCGGGATTTAACCCCGATCTCCCCGTCTTCATCACTCTTGTTTAACACGTTACACCGTGCTATAATATTGTCTTACTATTTATCTTCAGAATTAATTATTGGAAGGAACTGTTGTGATGAAATGAATGTATTCTAAATAATTTGTATGACAACTTAAAATGTTTGAACTTTTCTAAAGTATATTTAAATGTGTTTTTATACTTGTGTAACTATTTATAATGTTTGAACCTTTCCTTAAAGTGTATTTAATGGTTTTTTAATATAATTTTGTAATTATCTCTTATGTTTGAACCTTTCCTTGAAGTATATTTTAATATTTGTTTATTATTTTGTAACTATTTATTATATTAACACCTTTACTTAAAGAGTATTTAAAAGGGTTTTTTTAATCATTTTGCAACTACTTATTATGTTTAAACCTTCTCCTAACGTGTATTTATGTTTTTTCTAAAATTATTTTTTAACTACGTATTATGTTTGAAACTTTCCTTGCTGTGCATTTAAAGGTTTTTTTATAGTTATTTTGTAACTGCTTATAGTGTTTGAACCTTATTTTTCACTAACTCAGAGTTAGAATATGTGCAGCAATACTTATGCCTTTGTTGCGCTTGGCGAGTGAGTGCTGTTTGAAGGCCGCGCTAAGGCCTAGGGCCAATCATATCGCTCTAATAAATGCGTGGTGCTCTGTACTGGGTAAGGAACGCTAACCGGCCTGGCTCATATACCAATCTCGGTGGCTCAGTAGCGGACGTAGTTGAGAACTACTACGCTAAGGTGTAAAAAAAAAGGCGTAATCAGGTCGACAGTGTAGTGAGACGTAACACTGTATACAATACGGCCAGTCCCTATGAGCCCTCTGAAAGTATAAGATGGGGGAAAGGACCGACATTTTATACAGGTTTAATGTTTGAGATATTACTTAAAAAGCCTCGAGTTCAACGAGTAAGCAAAATTGTTCAATGAAAACAATTAATCACAACAACAATAATTACCAAGTTTGGTCAAATTTTTCTATTTGGAAAGTTCGGGTCCACCTCAAATAAAAAAACATTTCAAAAAGTGTGGAAAATTAAAACCCTTTTATCTGTGTTTGTGCTCTTGTTTTTTTGAGCTTGACAGTGTATGAGTGTAGTTATAATATTGTTGTGTCTACTTAGCGTCAATCAGTTTTACTTAAATGTTTTAGTTAACTTTGAACACTTTAATGTTTAATTTAGGATGTAAAGACAATAGATGTGATAAAATATTAATGATGATGGCCATATACATGGTTTGGTTAAAATCTTACAAACTTTGGTTTTTTATTGAATGGATAATTTATAATAATTATATATAAATACTCATATCGTCTTAAATTAGGATAAAATAATTCATGGCACCCAAATAGTTCGATAATCAGATTATTATATGCATTCATTTAAAACATATGTGGGTATATAAAAAAAAGTTATAATTGTACTCTTGAGAATCGAATTTGGTTGTAAATTCTTAAATTAGGTATAGGTGGAACTTAAAAATTGTGCTATGACATTTTAAATACATTTTTTAAGCAAATATAGTGTATTAAAATATTTATTTATTAAAAAACAGAATTAATCAATTTATATTACTGAAAAATGAACCACTAAGTCATGTTACAAATATTAGTTCCAAGGAATTTAAGGTTAGGAAAATTACTAGAAATTTCTGCTTGATGATTATTCACAAAGAATATAGGATGAAAGTTTTGTTAAAACGTACGGTAACTACGGTACTAAGTTAAAACTATTTCCTTCTCCAAAACCACGCCTTTGTAAATTCACTAAGCAATAATTGAAAATAAAAAGATAGTTTTGTTACATCTTACCAAAGTCAGCTGAGCAAGAATATTGTTGTGGATGCTCTAACATACAGGAGCATGCAGAAACCCCCGTATAGCTGAGCATGTACGCCAATATGACGACACAATACAACACTGCCATTACAACCTGCACACAACACAATGCACTATATCACTATTGATACTATAAACATAAGATGTGTTCTACCAGATCACAAGCATGTCCTAACGTGGTGGGTTGGGGAAGAACCGCTGGAAATATTATATAGAATGGTATAATATGGCAAAGAAAGGCCCTCTAGCTGGAGAGTTTGACAGGGGAGTAATTAACTATCCTTTACATTATTAATATAGTAGTATACCTCTCGAGACACTCGTCATGCATTTCTTGGGGAGTAATGGTTGCCTCCATTTCAACCGGATACATGGAAATCTATAAGTTAATGTAGATAAGGAACACATGAATAATGAGTCTCTATAGATCAACGGAACTTCAACAGTTTAACTATTTATACCCTACAAATTTCAACTCATTCCGGTCTTTCAATTTGAGAGTTACTTATGCTAATATTATTTTAGATATTATAAGAGGTTGAGTAGTACAAATATTGAAACTTAACGTTAAAACTTATTTCTAATAGTCTACTATTTTTCTTAGAGTTTTGTGTTGAAATTTAATGCTCAGTTATAAATATTTTGGCTGCACAGCAAACTGTTCCACTACCTTTTGCTGAAATATTCACAGTTTTAAAATATATATATGTTGATGGTATAGCATTCCAAACCCTAGCCGCTTGGAAGGTAAATGATTTTTCTAAGTTTTTCGTCCGTTTTTTGGGTACTTGTAGAGACGATTTATTTAGTGTTTTACATTCATGTATAGAAGATGTTTGGGCCAGTTTTGACTAAGCCTTCCATTTTGATCTTGTAATATTATAAAGTCGTGAATTAATAATCAAAAGACGTAGGTTTTCCACATTGAGGCGTCATAAGTTTTTTAAATAATTCCTAACATCATCAGATTTTTCTTATGTTAGAAATAAATCTTAGACAGGAATTTGAGCTTTTTTTGGATTTTCTGTTTTAAGTTTTTATTCATACCGAGAAGAAGTTCCAAGTGGTAGTCGATGTTTGACAGGACCAATGATTCATGTATGGTTTATATTACGTCATTTGGTAGAATGTGTTTGAATCTATAGAGATGATTTAAACAATATTAAGATTTTTGTACACAAGATGAGACATGTTTTCCCCAGGATATATTTTCATCAATTACTACTCATAAGTTATTCAAGTTATTTACCCTATCAATTCGTATGTTTGGATCAACACATATTCTTTTAAGCTAGTTTCACTACCTATCATCATACAAGCACATTTGCTAACATTAGGCTTCAAGAAGTTTACGTTGCAACAATCCGACAAAGTGCTTAGCTCTTCATTTATACCTTTCACTACTTCATAAATATCTTCCGGTGCAAATTAAACGTAGAGTTGAGTGTAATCCGCGTGTTGATGAGAATATGGAGATTTAAAACATTTAGGTATTGAAGTTACGTATAGTGAAACTATATAATTGTGGGACTCCAGCAGTTACTGGTTTCAGAATGAAGTGACCGGTCCACTATTACCGTTTACCTTTGGTTGCCGTTCAAGTAGATAATTATGTAGCCATATTACAACACTATCCGATAACATGTATCGTTGTCATAGCTTGGACAAAAAAAAAATCATGATTTACGGTATCAAATGCCTTTGAAAAGTCTGAAAAATGAGATTGCGTAATTTGGAACTGTCTATGGTTTTGTATATGTCGTTTGTTACATTCTGAAGAGCAATAGTGGTACTATGATTTTAAAACCGGATTTCCTTTCGATAGTTTAGGATAGTGTAGGAAGATATTAATAGTTCTGAGATGGACATAGTAGATGAATTGTTTGAGGATTGTTTGGATTGTCTATATAGACCAGGGGTAACTCAACTGTTAGTCTATATAGACCAGGGGTAGCTCAACAGTTAGTCTATATAGACCAGGGAGCCTTCAACGATTTATATGTACTGTAGTAGTTGTCCTGGCTGAAAAAATTGCTTTCTTTTAAAACATGAATTTTTAATTTGAACATAAAACTATTCAGTATACTGAAATAAACAGTATTTTTAAATTTTTAATTTCTTTATGAATAACATCAATTTTTGCATTCAACATATAATGTTTTGTTAAAAAACACATTTTTAATTCCTTTAAATGTCAATATAAATAGTAATAACGTGAACCAACATATCATACATTTTAAAATTTAATGTAAAATTATTTACTAAACAAATCATATAGGTACTTTAATGAAGAAGTTTAGTTAATAATTTTAATTAGTTAATGTTCCAGATAAATAAAGTATAAAACCTCTTTATAACTAACGTTGTTTGTGTGAAACACAATGTTTTCTACATCATCTGTTTTTTCTTAATTTAAGAATTTTTCTACGCATTGAATGAGTGGGTTCATCAAAGACAGGGTTAGGCAATATTATCTCAACTCTTATAAATGTTTAACCTTGACTCATATTAATGATCATGGCAAAAGTGACAGTCAACGGATATTGCGTGCGCTCAAAACGTTTTCTGAAGGAACTAATTTCAGTCTCGGAGTAAGTACTCGCTCTCCGCGAGATATTCCAGTCAGTCTTCGCAATCAATGGAGCCATTGAGCATGTGTTTTACTTTCATTTATCAAACCCTTCACTTGTGTTTAAGCAATGCATAAGAAACGCAAATGTGTTTTTTTAAGAGTTCCAGCATGTGTCTGGATAGTCTGATTAGGTCCAAACGGTTTAAAAACTCTATAGGAAACTGTAGTTCACCGATATCGTCGATAATAATGTCATTATTGAAATAACTTTTAAATATCGCCGGGCAATTTACACAGAATTTTGCTTTTCATATTTGTGCAGTAGGTCAATTCATTTCTTAAAGCCAAAATTGCTTTTTCAATTATCGAGTTTTAAACGATGTTTTGTCCGATAATATATATAAAATCTACCATAATACACTACACTGCCTGTTCTTAACAGATCATTGTTGTATCGGGCAATATGAGGATCAATATCTGTAGCTCCAAACAATGTGCCGTTGCCAGCTTGAAGAAAAAATTGCTCAAATTCATGTACGACCTCAGAAACTCGCATGTTATTCTTAGGACGTTTTGGCAAAGACGGTGGCGCTTCAAGTGAAGTTCCATTGAGATTATTTTACCGGTTAGGTCACCTCTAAAATCTTCTAAAATGCTTATTTTCTCACGTTTACACCACAAGATTAATTATCATAATATACTTTATTAATTTGATATATACACTCTGCTTGGGGACCTTAAATCGCTAATGCAGACTGGTATAAGAGTCGCCAGATAAGAAACGTATAAATGTTATTGCGAGTCTTTCCTCCACACTAATGGATTCTCTTAAAAGTGAACTTTTTTATGTGCGCTTTTAGCCAAATCAAAATAAATAGATGCTTAATCCCTAGGTGACATTCAAGTTAAGTTTTTATGTTGACCACTAATTTCTTGAAATTTAAGATAGTGGAGTAGACTATTTCCACTATATTCCACTCACATTAACTACATTTGAGCTTACCACAATCGTCTGCCCTGTCTTTTTCCTTTATCGCCATCTTACAGGTAGAGAAAGTATTGTGATTGTAAAAAAAAAAATTAACTTGAAATTTTGATGAATGTCGACGTTTCATGACCCCTCGAAACCTAAAAGGTGGTTTCCATCTGTCTGCGTACCTATCTTAGCCTAAAATTAAGAGCAGTTTATTAAGGTTGAACATCTCTGACAAGACGTGTATTAATCACAACTTGTGAATGTGGGGAATGCCGGGCCTCCACCGTGGTTCGGATTCCACGTTAAACTGTAGGTTTAAACTGTAGGTCCTCCATTTCATCTCACAATCACCCTACCATTACACATTAGCGTAAGTGCGTATAACTCGAACAGGTAGTAAGACACGGTGATATTAATAATATAAAGCCTGAAAAGAGAATCATTTTATTTTCTCCAAATCGACTCTAACAATTTTGATTAAAATCTGTATCTAGGCGTGGATTAAGATTATAAACAAAATGGTATTTTCATTTTCCTATGAAAATGACTTTTAAGGTACTTTATAGAAGCAAAAATTTATATATCTCCACAACTATTCGAGATACTAAATAACTTATCATTGTCAAATTTTAGTACTATTAAAAGAAAAAAACTTTTATTTGAAATATATTTTATAAAACCAATAGTTTCTGAGATATTGACAAATATATTACCACAATTCTGTGAGCTTTAGTTGTGAGGAGATACTACTCAAGTTTTAACGCTATAACTCTCTAATGCTATAGAGTAAGCAAATAAGTAAGTCTCTCAAGAGGTTGATGTTTTCCCTTTAACCTCTTAGGGGAAATATTTGCACAGCACAGGGGCGAGTCCAGGATTTTCATGAGGGGAGGGGATTGGGTCGGGGAGGGGGCGGGGCACCTAAAGACATTTTAAAATTAAAATAATTTAAAGTTTGAGAGTAAATCATCAAGTAATTTTTCAGTGTAGTGCTAAACTTGAGAATAATCATCTAATGAAGGATATAACTCGAGATTTGCGATTAGATCATTAGTATTGAAATTTATTATAAGCAATTAATAAGAACATCAACAAATAGTTATTATTAAGAGTGAAATAAGTTTAAAAATTGTAACAATTATTAAATAAATAGTTTTTTTTTATCTATTCAATAAATCAGACAAAATCGATCTAACTATTGAGATTTTGAACAATCGAACAGTAACTCCAATCTATAGTATAGCTAGTTATTTCTTATACTAAATCGAAATTTTACCACCAAGTCATACTAACATGTTATGTGTGTGGTGTTATTCAATGATTTGGTTTAAAGCACGTTATTAAAAATAAATTATTTTAATGATCTTTATTTATTATTAATCATCGAAATAATCATAATAAGAATGATAAAATAAATTTAAACCTAAACAATGTTTATGCAACATGGTTAGAGGTGAGCAACTTAAATTTGGGTAATTTCATTAATGCCTATTTTCACCACTTTAACAGTCAATGTTATTGTCTTAAATATTTATAATAATTACCGTACATTAATCATTGAATAATATTACCAAAACAATTAAAAGAATTAAGCCTGTTTAGTGAGATAGTATTATATGATAATAAAACTATTAGTGACTTTAACATTGATTGAATTGGATTAATTTCTTGAAGGGATGCGCCCCCTCGCCCTACACCCCATTCTTGATCTGCCCCTAGTACAGCAATGATCTATCTCTCTTATTATAAGCTCAATAGTCAATTATTACCTATTTTATTGGTCAAAATTTATATATCAGAAATTTAATAGCCATGTGATAACCATAAGATGTTCATCCCCTAATGAACTAATGAAAATTTTATTACAAATTGTTGACACTTGGGGACCCAATATCAATAATTTTTATTGGTCCAATTATAAAAATGAAGACGTTAATTCTTTGAAAATAAAATTATAAAATTTAAGACCGTGAGTCAAAAAAGTTTCACGTATGTATAGCACCATTTTTGTTTGGGCCTGCTAGTGTGTATTATATTACAAATTTTGAGTAAATATCTCCATTTTTAAACAATAGAACAAGAAAGTCCGTGCGGAGCTCCGTACCATTTATGTTTCTTTGTTGCAAAGTGTAGATAAAATATGTCATGCATGTGTTATTCACCAAAGTACATAACTTTATGAAGCAGAATATGGCTCGCAGGAATCTAGTCTGGACGCAGCTTTAGCGCACAGACAATGCGGGTATATTTGCTGCACATCGCCACCACGATGTTCGTTACGATACTAATCAGACAGGAGTGGTCAGACAAACAGACTGATCTACCTTACCACGCAAACAAGCACTGGCCGAGCCGACTGGATTGTAGTAGTTCTAAAATAACATTTACTATTAAGGTTGTTTCACAATATAGGTATAGCGCCACGCTCATAATGACCACCGCGATCCTTGTCGAGAATATTTTGACCGTAGTGTAACATTACGTGGTATAATGTTACAACTGGACAACAAAGCATACTACCCGCTCCAATAAATTCAACTCAATTAGGATCCCTACAATAGTATTTTTCTCTGTTGTAGTTCTTGTAGGCTAAGAAGACATAATAGAAACAATTCTGGACAGTATATTTATTACTCAATCCAATCCTAAATATTAATTTGTTCATGTACTTACAATACTAATCTGCTCACAATAGAATCCTGCAAGGCTGGCCGGCACCTGGAATCCTAGATTGGCGAGTGGGTCAAGGGAGATCCAGTGGGTCAACAAAGCGACTCGGCACTCCGACTGTACTAGCGAGAAATGAACCGAGAACTATCATCATCAACTAGAAGACAATTATGTATCCGACCCCTGACGGAGACTAGAGGAACCTCCTTCAAAACATCGGGTGATTGGAGATATTCACGGATATTGCGATGGAGCAAGCGGAATCAACAATGGTGTACGTGACTGTTTCAAGGCATCGTTGACGTCATAATATGCGTGTTTGGTGTACTCCCCCCTCTCTTCCAGAACAACGAAATCCCTATATAATGGCTGTGCAAGCTTGCCATAATCGACTATCCTACGATCAACGATCGACGACAGACCATTGTCATGGATCTGGACAATGGCTGGAGAAAACTTGTAAAAATTGTATCAAAATCGTCGCTTAGACGGGTGGAGTTATGAACTCTAACTTATTTATAAACTTTAAACTTTTTGCATATAATATTGTTTCAAAATCTAACGTATTTATATTTTGATCGTCAAACAATGTCTAAATATTCTATCTTAGATAGGTCGCCGCTCGGGCGCTGTAACTTTTGCTTATATTTTTATTCTCGTAAATATCCTCAGTTATGTGCTGATTAGAAGTTTGACTTGTTAATATTATATTGTTTGGAATTGTAGAGTAATTTTTTTATCGAAGTAACTTTTCATATTTAAAATTATGGTTTGATTTAACGTAACGTGAAGTAACTTTTTATTGGAATTTAAATTAGGATGACTTTAATCTTTTGTAACGTAAGTTCTGTTTGAATAGCTAAAGTTTTGTTAATTGATGGGACTGTTAGTTCCATATTCTAAGTCAGATCTGATAGTCCCGTGGGAGTTTGGCTTATGTCTGGTAGTCAAACCCTCACGTTGTGTAGACTCTGTTGTATAGTCGTCAAATTTAAATCTTTATATTTATGATATCGTTTTCTGTGAATTACGAAACCTTTGGAACCATATCAAGGTGCCCATTAGGCCCTTATAATTTTGTATCGCCTTTAAAAATATTCACTTTGTTATTGTCTCTTATAGACTGGACTATCAATATTATGATGGATTTCATGTTTCCTTTTGTTAAACACTTGCGCAACTTTAATAATATAAAGTTGTTGACTTCGAGCATAATTTCCAACTGTACTCATAATGATATAATGAGACCAATTTTTGTTATCTGCGCTATTGTCATTTAATTGAATAAACTGCTCATTTTGTTGAATCTATATATTTTTTATAATTTCCATTTTTTGTATGTTAAGTTCATCCTCTCCCTTTTATCCCTTTTTTGGCCGGGGGGTACAGGATTCAGAGAGGGTGTACAGTAGCCCGAATGGAGCGCTACTGTAAACATGACATGCGCAGTATAGTCTCAAGCTCCAGTTTGCTTTCAACCCGTCGAACAAACATGGACGCCATGGACGAAAAATTGAATGAACTTGTGCGAACCAAACCTGAACTATACAACTTGGCAAACAAATTTTATAGTGATGATGTTAAAAAAAATTAAGGTATGGAAGGAAATAAGACAGACTTTAAACAAAACGGGTAAGTTTCAACTTTTATTTTACCATTTTAAAAAATACAATAATTTAACCTACAAATTTAAATCATATTGTGTTGTCAGGGAACTGAACCTGCTTCTGATATTAAGAATACTGAGAACATTTCTCTTACGATGGCGTCACAGTGTGAATACCTTGGTGCACCCCATGAGCGTGAGCATGACGAGAGTGTGAGCGTGAGTGTCTCTATAGTGTTAAACATGCTTTATCCTTCAAAATGAATGTTGCGTGAGATCATTTAAAAACTTATCCTTCACATTATCTAGATTTGGTCATCATACTATAATCAGTTATAAAAATAAACTTAATCAAATTCTCATTAACCAGATATATTCAACGGGGAGAAAGTATTCCCAACGTAGTGTATTGTGACGTCATTTCTACCGCCAGGTGCTGTGACTGTGACAAAACAGGCAAAGGCGTAGCCAACTTTTTGTGGAGAAAATGTCTTAAACACTCTTTTTAATGATCCTGAATAAATCTAATTTTGCTTCAAAAGCCAATATATTAGTCATAATGAACGCATGACCACATATGTAGAGTGTGTGATATAAGTGAGCAGTAGATACATGCCAGTTTAATACTTGAATGAGCGATTTTAATGTCTGAGAAAGCCAGGCTGTAAATTACTATGGGAGATCTTCTTCTGTACGTTAGAACTATTGCACTTCCACACACTCTCGTCATCTGTCGTGGAACAATCAGACCTTGGAAATAATGGCTCGTCATCCCACCTACAGAACAGACTCATACGTTCATTGTCCAACAGTCCCTCTGCTCTCATTGTCCAACTGTCTCATCCATCTCATTGTCCAACAGTCCCTCTGCTCTCATTGTCCAACTGTCTCATCCATCTCATTGTTCAACAGTCCCTCTGCTCTCATTGCCCAACTGTCTAATCTACTCTCATTGTCCAACAGTCTCTCTGCTCTCATTGTCAAACTGTCTCATCTACTCTCATTTTCCAACAGTCTCTCTGCTCTCATTGTCAAACTGTCTCATCTACTCTCATTGTCCAACTGTCACTCTGCTCTCATTGTCAAACTGTCCCTCTGCTCTCATTGTCTAACAGTCCGTCTGCTCTCATTGTCCAACTGTCTCATCTACTCTCATTGTCCAACTGTCTCATCTACTCTCATTGTCCAAATGTCACTCTGCTCTCATTGTCAAACTGTCTCTCTACTCTCGTTGTCCAACTGTCTCATCTACTCTCGTTGTCCAACTGTCCCTATGCTCTCATTGTCCAAGTGTCCCTTTACTCTCATTGTCCAACTGTCTCATCTACTCTCATTGTCAAACTGTCTCTCTACTCTCATTGTCAAACTGTCTTATCTACTATCATTGTCCAACTGTCTCATCTGCTCTCATTGTCCAACTGTCTCATCTACTCTCGTTGTCCAACTGTCCCTATGCTCTCATTGTCCAACTGTCTCATCTACTCTCATGTTCAAACTGTCTCTCTACTCTCGTTGTCCAACTGTCCCTATGCTCTCATTGTCCAACATTCTCATCTACTCTCATTGTCAAACTGTCTCTCTACTCTCATTGTCCAACTGTCTCATCTACTCTCGTTGTCCAACTGTCCCTATGCTCTCATTGTCCAACTGTCTCAACTACTCTCGTTGTCCAACTGTACCTCTACTCTCGTTGTCCAACTGTACCTCTACTCTCATTGTCCAACTGTACCTCTACTCTCATTGTCAAACAGTCCCTCTGCTCTCATTGTCCAAATGTCCCTATGCTCTCATTGTCCAACTGTCTAAACTACTCTCGTTGTCCAAGTGTCCCTCTACTCTCATTGTCAAACTGTCACTATACTCTCATTGTCCAAGTGTCCCTCTACTCTCATTTTCCAACTGTCTCATCTACTCTCATTGTCCAACTGTCTCAACTACTCCCGTTGTCCAAGTGTCCCTCTACTCACATTGTCCAACAGTCCCTCTGCTCTCGTTGTCCAACTGTGCCTCTACTCTCATTGTCCAACTGTCTCATCTACTCTCATTGTCAAGCTGTCTCTCTACTCTCATTGTCCAAGTGTCCCTCTACTCTCATTGTCAAACTGTCACTCTGCTCTCGTTGTCCAACTGTCTCATCTACTCTCATTGTCCAACTGTCCCTCTACTCTCATTGTCCAACTGTCTCATCTACTCTCGTTGTCCAACTGTCCCTATGCTCTCATTGTCCAACTGTCTAAACTACTCTCGTTGTCCAAGTGTCCCTCTACTCTCATTGTCAAACTGTCACTCTGCTCTCGTTGTCCAAGTGTCCCTCTACTCTCATTGTCCAACTGTCTCATCTACTCTCATTGTTCAACTGTCTCATCTACTATCATTGTCCAACTGTCCCTCTACTCTCATTGTCCAACTGTCTCATCTACTCTCATTGTCCAACTGTCCCTCTACTCTCATTGTCCAATTGTCTCATCTACTCTCATTGTCCAACTGTCCCTCTACTCTCATTGTCAAACTGTCACTCTGCTCTCGTTGTCCAACTGTCCCTCTACTCTCATTGTCCAACTGTCCCTCTACACTCATTGTCCAACTATCCCTCTGCTCTCATTGTCCAACTGTCTCATCTACTCTCATTGTCCATCTGTCCCCTCGTACTATCATTGTCCAACTTTCCCTCTTCCTTACAGTGTCCAACTGTTCATTGAACCTTGTTTGGACGGACTGAAGGACAATCCTCAACAGTCCAATAGTGCGGTAAAAACAAGTAGCGCAGACGAGTCATAGAACGCAGTCCAAACAAACGAGCCAGATTCACCGGAAGTGCTAACTTAACAGCAATGCATTAAACAGGCTTGATCAGCTATAGACCCAGTCGCCAGGTTTCTTTTGAACACTCCCATTCCACATATAGCTACCGTGTTTTATACTTGTGTTTGAGTCGATAAACGTAAATGAGGTTAATTGATCATATTTTAATAACTATCCAAAATAATATGAGAATGGCCTTTTAAATTTTCCATTAGTGCAAAAAATTTTGAGACCCTATACTTTAAGTCATTTACTCTTTTTAACCCTTTATTCGCTAGGCTAGTTAAATAAATTGTTATTTATAATATAAATCCAATTAAATTTAATAATAGTGTTATTAACATTACATAGTAAGAATAGTATTACGTTAGGTCACAACCTATCTTTGAATATATTATATAGATAACACGTTAGCTTAAATATGTAATATGCGTGTATTAACATAAAGTTGATATTATTATTTGTCATTTAAATTGCCACAAAATATAAAATATCCCAACTATAGATCTACATAATTAGCTAGAAGTTTATAATATTACTTAAGCTCAAATGACCTAACTTTGCACCAATAAATGGAATTGTTTAGTTACACTTTAATAAAAGCAAATAATTTACACTTAGTTATTATTTTGAATAACATTTAGCTATATATGTTTGTATACAAAATTAAAATCTATCTATATTATATTAAAAAGTCCAAGCTTAAAAACAATTGTTTTTAAAATCTAGCTTTATATGAATTAATGAAAAATGGCATGATTAAAAATATATTCGTATTTAAATATAAAATTAATATTTATTCATGCTACATAATACACTTTATTTTGTCATGCGGTATTTAATAAATACTCTATAATGCTAACTGTGAATATCTGTTCACAATATTTACAACCTTACAGATATTGTATCCGACATAGAGCGTAATCCTTTGGGAAGCTATTCAGTTTTTTATTTTACTCAGTCTCCTCCCCCAATTCCACCCACTCTCCACCAATCATCAATATGGACAAATTAATCCCTAACAAGTTGCTCCTATCTAGGAGTTTCCATTTTCTACCTTAATATGCAATAACACTTATTATTACATATTTGGTTTGGGCTAGTCACATTTTTATAGGCTATTCAGTCATATTCATGAGACCAAGTAGTTTAATAGTTTGGTAAATTACGCACAAGCCTATAATGGTAGGGATACAAAACAGATTCAGTACTTTACCAACACTCAATGGCTGAATTTTTATTATTTTCTTTGTGTGAATTGTGCAGTTAAGCTGTATTATTGAATAGTCTTTGATAGATTTCAAAGTTAAGTGAATAGGATATCCTAGATCATTCATCCTTGTTGAAGCTGGTATATTTTAGTTTGTTTTGTTTGTTTTGTCCAGTTTTAGATCTTCATGAAGTAATACGTGGTAATTTATTTATATCAGTCAAAACTTCCAATAATATGATTTCAGCTCTAAATTAGTACAGTTTTGTTTGTCAAATTTATTCGTTCAAATAATGTAAGTAATTCTTACAGGATTTGAATAACAACAATATCACACAAGATCAACCATCTAGTGCTTTTACTATTGATTCTATAATTCTATAAAATGTGTTAGGCCTATGAGATAGAAAAAAATAGTTTTAGCATAAATATTATTAGTTGAAATGCTTATGTTTGTAGCTTTTAATCTTTATTTATATCTAGTTTCTATTAACTTGATATCAAATGATTGACTTTGTGGTGTATGATGAGGGACTGAGAAGTTTAGTACGGAATACCAGGGCTGTGCGTGAAGATGACTGTGGAACGGATCTCATTAGTTGAATTAGTAGGAGTTTTGTGAGGAAGAAGTGCAAAAGTATTAAGTAGATAGAAGATAAAGTGGAAAAATTGCAGGATAAAAGTGTGAGAGCAGAATAAGAAAGATTGATGGGCAAAAAATTAACTTTATAAAAGCATGAATGGTATGTCGAAATAAATGCTAATTATAAAAAAAGTACAATATAAAAGAGGCTGTAACTGAGTGTGCAAAAGATATGTGTGGTTCTTCGATAGTAGAAAACTTATTAAGAAATGTGTGGAGTGAAAAGGTGAAAAAAGCTTTGAAACTAAAGAAAGAATCATATAAACGAATGACTACTTTGAAGAGTGAAGGGGATCATAATATATTGTGTGACGTAATAAAGAGAAAAAATTGACTGCAAAGAAAGTAAAGGCGAGTAAGGAGCAAAAGAGGTTAAAAGAATAAGAAAGAATGCAGTATGATTTTGAAGGAAATAAGAAGCTGTTCTGGAAGTTGGTAAAATATCATTAAACAAGGAGTGCAAGGAAAGTACTATGGCATTTAGAAAGAACGTAGTGAAATAATCTGTGATGAAAACAGTTTAAGAGAGCAATAGAGAATGTATTTTGAGCAACCGTATGGCAAAAACTTAGATAAAGTGAGTATTAGTTAGATAAGAGAAAAAGTGGGGAAAATGATATTATGAGTGAAATAATTAATGATGGCGGGGGGGGGTGGGGGAGGGGGGGTTCAAAGATATGAAAGTGTTAAAGAATGGCAAAGCTGTGGGAGTAGATGGGATCACAAGTAAAATACCGAAGTGTGGGAGGATAATACCACTAGACAGATTGTGTAAGTTGTTCAATGTGTGTGCTGGAATTTCAAATGTTCCGAATGACTGGAAGATTACTGTAATTGTACCTTTGTACAAAGACAGTATGAATGAATGTAATAATGATAATAATGATAGGGGAATTAGTTTGTTGAATATTCCAAGTAAGGCTTTTGGGAGAGTTCTAATTGAGAGGATGCATGAAAAAACAACGGACAAGATTTTGGGATGTGCAATGTGGGTTCACGCCAGGTAAAGATTGCCAAGACCGAATATTTGCATTGCAGCAAATGATTGAGAATGGCATTAAGGAAGAAAGTGTGTGGTGCACTAGTTAATCTAGAGAAAGCGTATGATAGGGTTAATAGGAGGATGTTAGGGAGCATGGTGTGGATGCATTGTTAGTAAATGCAATTGTGGCTGTGTATGATGGAATAGAGTAAAGCATGAGCTAGGGTGGGAGAAGCTTTGAATGAATGGTTCATCATTGAACAATATGTTACACAAGGCTGTATTATCTCTCCACGGTCCATGGATTTTAAAATATCTCTATGGACTTTATGGATAAGAGTATGTGAATGCTTGAGAGAATGCGGTTGGGGTAAAATGGACAATGTTAATGTGAGAGTGTTGCTATCTACAGATGATGCAGTATTAATGTCTGAGAATTAAAGTGACTTGCTGAATGCATTAAATAGTTTGAATATGGTGACAGGTAGAATAGATCTTCATATAAATCTATCCAAAACAAGTATGGTAGTTCTTGAAAGGCACACCTTTATTTATTTATAATTTTATATTTATTTATTTATAATATTGGGATTTGCTTGGTCCTCTTTTTAATTAACTTCTGGAAATAATAATTTCCTGTCTACTCCTGGAACGTTTGACTTGTATAATAGATCTTCAGCTGGATTACTGGTCAATACTGTAGTTATTTAGCAAACCTTTATTTGCCCTTTAGTAAGAGTTGACGCGACAATGTTTCTTACTCAACGTCCATCTGTGTATTCCGTATATTGTTAACGGGGCAGTGTCTGAAGATTATATTAGGGTAAACTGTTTGTTTCCATCCCCTATAATCTCTCACTCTTTTTTCTACCAAGTCTGTAAACTTTCCATTTTTTTTCTTGGGGAAAGGGGCCAAAAACATCTTATGGGGTCCCAAGCACGCTCTGACCAAATGGAGATAGTTGCAGGTCCTTTAGTTGTGTGCCTCCCCTCATCCAAGAACTCCTCCGATGGTAAGCGTCACCTGCTACCTATCACCTTCTGTGCCAGATTTAGCGTCTTTCTCCCTGGCGTGGCCCATTCCTGCGGTTGCTTCCATGGTTTCGCTACCTCCTTCTTCGCATTTCTTAGCTGGGTCCCTTCCTTTGCCAAGGACTACTACCAACAATGGGCTTTGTCTTCTCCCGTTATAAGCGTTAGCCTTTTTTTAACTCATCACATCTTTGGTTGATAGATCTTTCGAAATTATAGTTGTCTTTAATTCTCTAGCGAGTTGGTTTTCACGGGTGATTCCTGGCGGAGTGTCCTTACATTCCTGGTGTCACCCTCAGAAAGTGCGGTACTCCTTTTTGACGTACCTAGGTGCCACCTTCCAAGCTATCCACCTTCTGTTATCAGGACTCTTTAACCCTACCACGTTTAGCTGTGACCTGTTAGTGTCGATCTCCTGTACTAACCTACTGATGGCATCCACTTCAACTCATTTGGATTTCACATTTTAAATTTTACCTTATTCATCTGTATTTACCTTGGGGTTCCCATTTTACTGTTTGGGTCCATCGTTTCATTTTCTTAGTCTCACCAGGACCTCCACGAGACGTATTTATTGATTTTTGGGGTCATCCATTGCCCTTGTAGTTAAATAAAGGGGTCTTATCCTTTCTGGTCACTCCTTTATTCCCTCTTATTCTTAGGGATGTGTATTTGTTACAATTTTTTGTGGGTTCATCTGGGTTCAACCCTCTGCCACCAGTTTTATTTTAGGCTCTCTCTTGTGCATTGAGCTGACGGGGTTGACTTTAACCCCCGTACTGCCCATTGGTCTATATTCTGCCAGGTGCTATTTTCATCCCCAGCTATCATTTCAATTATTGTCAGTACAGTGGTTTCTTTCTGATATATTTTTGCTGGTCGACTTGAATAACTGAGTCCTCCTTTCTGACTTGGACTTTAGTGACCACCCTTGTTCCAGTCAATTCCACTTGGTTCAGATAGACTGCCGAGTTGGATGACTCGTTCCTTGCACCTATTTTCCCAGTTGTGGCCCTCATCTATTCCTTCTTTTAAGCTGTGCATGTGAGGGGTAGTTTTCACGTCTACTGAGAAAAAAAGTTTTGTGCGTGCCTGGGGAAGTAATATTTTAAATGACTCACGAGCTTACCTTCTTTATATTTCTTGCAAGTCAAAAATATCACCTGGATTGTAATTTGGTGCAGATATTCATCAATGCAGACATATTTTGTTTCATAGCGTTCATTGAATACGTGTTGCATCAGAAATAAATCTTGTAGGTACTCACTTCAATATTTGGAAAACAATGCTGCACGAGCGTCTACGTAACTTTTCCCAATACAGCTACATGTAGACTCCCAGTAGGTAGCCTCCTTTTATAAAGATAGCAGAAATAATTTCAATTTTACATAATCCGGTATTGTAGCGTGTACAGCCCTACCAACCGAGTGATGCTACTAGGCTGAGGTCATTCGTCTGTCACAATTACCGGTTTGGGAATTCGACCCTTCATAATTAAGATTTGGTGTTAATCACGACGATATAGGGGTCCATGAATTTGTGGGATTCGATCAGTTTTTATCAATAGCTCCTTCAGTTTTACTAGCCGTTAGGGGCGCCCACCCCTCTCCTTGATACTAGAATGTTACGTTTCATTCCCACGACGTGTTCTTCGATCTTGATCATATTGTTCTTTATTGTTTCATTATAATGTAAATATGCTCATTGATTGCAGTTTGAACCGCCTATAAAAAGGTTTGTCGTCCCTTCAGGTCATCCACTACATTATTCACTTCACTAAATTGGTTTTGGCTCAATATCTGAGCCTTACAAATTTTATTTACGTGACCCTCAATCATAATACATGCTTACTTAAGTTCATTACATTCTTCTCTGATTTTATTTATTTCCATCTGAAACACCTTCTCTATCTTCCTATGAGACATTTTATTAGATCATTAATATTTTTCTGGGTGCCATCAATACTCATATAATCATAAGATAGAATACAGCTGTGGATTAGGCATACTCAGCAGAAACACATAAAAAATGTAGTTAACTAAATAAAATGTGATAGATCTAAAAATAATTACAGGTAGTACTGCTACCTCATATTGGTGTATAAATGAGTTGTTGAGTAGTTGAGATGTGTTGTAAAGAGTCTATTTGCAGTTATTAATTGATAATATTTAAAAATCTGGTAGAAAGGAACTTTTCAAAAATTCTTGGAATGTTCTCCAATTTACGCCACTGGAGATTGAAAAATATTAGACCAACAAATATGTTTTAGACAGAGGCTGTAGGAAATGGTCTCATTTATAATATTGATGATAAGAATCTTGATCTTGGAACAAACAAGAAAAAAAAAATACTGCGTGATAGCCGGTTTTGGCTGCCATTTATTATTATTATTATTATTATTATTACTATTAGCACCGCGTCTTACTACCCGTTCGGGTCGTACGCACTTACGCTAATGTGTAATGGTAGGGTGATTGTGAGATGAAATGAAGGACCTACAGTTTAACGTGGAATCCGAACCACGGTGGTGGCCTGGCATTCCCCACATTCACAAAATGTCTTGTCAGAGGTGAAGGAAGGGTTTGGTAATCAGATATATCTGTGACCGAGGATTGAACCCCGGCCGCCAGCACAGAAGTCTGACACCTTACCCCTAGACCACCAGGTCACCTTGCCATTTTTTAAAGATGGTGGTGCACAAAGGTCGAAAACTCAAATAACCATTTAGAATCTGAAACTACATGACCCTTTCAAATATCAAAACTCCCTGATTTATTGTAAACAAAAACTACTTATTGACTGGGCTACAATATTGTCAAATTTAAAGGTACAAAATAACGTTCGAGCTGGAGATGATGTTTTATTATTCCAAGATAGACCGTATGACTTGTTGTTGGTTTGTCCCTGGGACTTTAGCAGAAACGGCCTTATGGGTTGTTTTGTAAATTACTATTTAGATTATATAGCCACGCCCTGAGAATATATGTAATTTTAGTTCCAAATACAAAATTAGCAGGAGTTTAATGGAAACTACAAATTTTTCTAAAATTCGTATATGTATTAAAAATTGCTTCTACTATTTTCTGTAGTCTGCCGGTACTGATAAACTATTTATGAAAAGCTGAGACTGTTAAAAAGATATTTAAACTGTGAAAAATTGTGATATAAGCGTAAAAAGTTTGTATTCTCAAGGAAAACTTAACTATAAGCTATATCTGAGTATTATGATCCAAACTATAATAGAGCGTATGGAAACGTAAGTACGATTGTGTCGAAGTATTTATTTAATTAGTATATTCTCACAACTATCCAATTTTGCTGTCAATAAACTCAAGTACGACAGCAAAACGCGTTAATTTTCTTATTCCAGAAACGCTAATGGTGTATTCGTAATCTTAATAGCTACTTATTATAGCCTTGCTTGAAAAAAATAAGAAGAAGAATTATCTTTCAAACTCTAAAATATTATTTTCATAACTTATATGCTTTCTCATAAACTAAACCATATTATTAGAATGGCAGCTAGATTAAGATAAAGACATGAAACGCCAATTTTCTAAAATCATCATGGGGTGCAGCTGTTAATATTTTTTAACGTTGATAAATACAATAAGGCTTAATATATATATACCCCAGATCAGTGAATATACTAAGGTATACACATCGTATTAGTATGATTGGATCTGATGAATGGATAAAGATCAAATGACTAATATAGATATAGATCAATAAACATCATAATTTAGAAATACATAGGATAAATATAAATGTTTGATAAATTCCCTTCATTATGTAGACCTCTACCATAAGATTGTCTAAATTTGAAGTTTTATTAGATCAATAATATGACTTAAATCTTTAAGCAATTATACTATTATAAAGCCACATGGCTGACTCACTCACTGACATTAATGTTTACGCACTTCCAGATGAGCTAGGAACTTGAGATTTGGCAAACTTCTAGCTTTTAGCCTGTAACCGACGGGAACATTACTAAAAGTTAAAATAAAAAATTAACCCCGAAAATAATTTAAAATGTCAGAGCGACTTTAAAGTTGGTGCGGACCTTTCTTTGGAGGTCTCTTGTGACAAAAAGGTAAGACCTATCAAAAAACGGATCTTGAAATACATTAGTTTACATCCACTTTCAAAGAAAACTCACTGGGGGTTTAGGGGCATAGCCCCCAACGAGAAATGCGAGTATAAAATAGACAAACATAAGCCAAACAATCAATTGTCTAAAGATCAAATGCCAAATATCAAATACTCATCACCTTATAAATAAGACATTCTGTAAATAAGGATGTACTTAATCTAAGCCATGTGTGAAAATATACACATATATAGGCCACTTGGATAATTTAATTTTTTTCATTATATAAACATTTTCAAAGATATACATACTAAATAAAAAGTGTATCCTGGACTGAGAGTACTACGAGACCGTGAATGAATCATCAGGTTCAAGGGCAGTGATGCAATATTTACTTGGAGCAAAGGAAAACTTAAATGTTCTCACTGAACTGACGTCACTGTAACGTTATGTGTTTACGATTAAAAGTCACTGTAATATTTCATAGTGGGAAGATAAACATTAATAACATTCACTGTAAAGAAAACCTTATAATGAGGTTTGGTGATCAGTTCAGGATAGGTTAATGTTAGGTTCGATTATAGAACGAAAACCAGGGTATATCATTGGTGGATTATATAGGGACAAAATGACAGATCATTAATATAGTATGAGGAAATACTAGTTAGATCAGTAGTAGAGTATAGAGAGACAATCGAGGATATATTAGTGGGAGAGTATAGAGAGACAATCGAGGATATATTAGTGGGAGAGTACAGAGAGACAATCGAGGATATATTAGTGGGAGAGTATAGAGAGACAATCGAGGATATATTAGTGGGAGAGTATAGAGAGACAATCGAGGACATATTAGTGGGAGAGTATAGAGAGACAATCGATGACATTGTATAGAATAGTATTTTATTTTGGAAATGTTATATTAGGTTTAATAATGCTATATTTTTATCAAATAAAAAAACAAATTCAGTTTATCAAGCTTCTTTCATTTTCGAGACATATTAATACCTGCCTCCAATCCACATCTTGTCTGAGTAAGGAGGGCGACTATTCTAAAATAAACATTCACTCGTATGTATTTTCAAGACTGAATTTTATTTATCAAACATTTTACATTTCGGTTGTGAATTTTAGACATTAGCCTAATGTACAGTTGCACTTAGGATACCGGACTCAACCTCATACCCCCAATAATCAAATAGGTAGCCTGGTGCAAGAATTGAACCAGAGACTCAGTAAACAGAATTCATTATGATAGGTTAGTCTAGTGATTGTTTAATGTTATTTTATGTGTAAGTTAAGTTGGTTAGTTTGACCTATATTAAGGATAAGTTAGTCAGGTTATGTTAGGGCCAAATATAAATGTGAACAACCCCAGATCAGTGAATATACTAAAATATAAACATCGTATTAGTATGATTGGATCTGATGGAGGGATAAAGATCAAATGACTAATTCTTATGCTGAAATCAAGCTTTAAGTATGGAAACGATCGATAAAGCTTGATTAAATGTATACTAAGTATGATAAGTAAGTTGATCAAAATGTCTTATAAGTATGGCACATGACTCTATCTGTAAGAAATATGGAAGAATTAAGTAATGATAAACAAATTACTGGTTTTGATTAATGAACGATGATAAAGTTAATATCTTATTGAAGTTTAATGCATGACTGGAACTGGCGGATCATGAACAAGTACAATATCATGGGATGCATGATCCTAATCAATTAAGAATAATCCTATGCAATGTAAGTATGATGAATTCCATCAATGAGAAATGTGCTTAAGTATCTGTCTCAAGCCAAGTATAGTTAGATTTATTACATTTTATAGCAATAAATGAGTAATGATCAAATATGTTGTAAGTATGGTAGACCTATAATACAGCTTATGTACTGTATTATCAATGATCATACGTCTTCTAAGTATGAACGATAAAATGTCGTATGGGGCCCGGTATGATCAATGTATCTTGACTCTAATAAGCGTCAGACGATAAAAAGTTTGGCAACTACGATGTAGGCAAAAAATGGCAAGAGAAGAATCTAAAGAGAGGGAACACAAAGTATTGTGAAAATGTGCCTGAATGAGCATGTCTCGTTAACATCTGTGCTGTGTGTGACCTCATCAGCAGATAGTAAGGGTGGTCTGAACCTTTCCCGAGGCATAGATGGAGAGTGCCCCTTCTACGATGGGGAGATTTGTTAGCGGTTAGAAAGTATGCATTGTTATAATGTTATTCCACATTACATTCACTCTATCTTCATGTTTGAGCAATTTAACGTTTAATGCCGTATTAGAGATTAAGGATGAGCTTTGTCAGTCGATGAAAATGTATCGTTATAGACTCGAGTTACCCAGTCAAAAAGATTAAGAGTGACCTCTCTGAGATAAAGAATTTAGGATGTTAGCGTTTAGAAAGTATACATAAGCATGAGTGTGTGTACCAATTCTGCATCAATATTTTATTAGAAGAGAAGTGAATAGTACCGGTATTAAGGATTAAACAGAGGTAATTTACCGCTACGAGGTAGATCTGCCTAGCGTCAAGACGCTGGAGTGTGGAGGGGGGGGTGAAGTTTGAGAGGGTTTCTGAGCTAAAGTGGGGGAGGTAGGGTTAGGGAGGGTAAGTTACCATGATGGGTAATGACTTTGGCAGCCCGGGACATTGTTCCGTCTTATTCAACAGGAATTTTTAATGAGAGTTCGATTGGGGGGAAGTTGGAAAAATGCGTGGTTTTAAATGGGAGTAACAGGACATGCAGGTTGGGGAATTTATTCTATTGGTAATATTCATTCAGGGATTTGATTGTTGTGTTGATACGCCTGCATGCAGTAGGTTAGAGCTTAAAGGGGTGGAGGGTTGAGGAAGGGTGCAAAATTGGCCCGGAAAAACAATAGAAGCCCCTTAATTTATTGGGCTCATAAGCGAGGATTGTGGGAGGGGGAGGAGGTAATAGGGAGAAGGGGTGGTGGTGGTGGTGGGGTTTGTAACTTGTTAGAGATAGGAGGAATAGGGCTATTCAGCGTTATGGGTTATGTGCGTGGTACGAGTGAGAATAAAAAATAAATTGATTTTCCTGAGAAAGTCTTGTGATGAGTACAGGTGAGTAGCTCATCACTATCTAACCTCCTCCACTCCCCAGTATCTTCATCCCATTTGGGACCAAATATTTCCCTAGGAACCTTGTTTTCTTACACCCTAATTTTTTTGTCGTGTAACGTAAGTGAACAACAGGTAGAGAACAACCGGTAAAATTTCTATTTTTTATATTCTTAATCTCACATTCCTTGACAGCAGGTGAGATGTTAACAACTTACTTAGCGAGCAATAGCATGCATTTCCCAACTGTATACTTTTCCTAATTTCTAGTCTAATATCATCGTTGCTAGTTAAAATTGTTCCTAAATATTTAAACTAATAAACCCTGTCAAAATGATATTGTGCTCAAAGTAATCTCTAAACTATCCTCCTCAATCCATGTTCTTTATGTGATCATAATACTTAGTCTTTTCAGCGTTCACTTCTAGACCTATTACCTTAACAGCCGCTCTCATAAAATGTCTGCATTTCTTGCAACAGCTTCCTTACTATTACCAAACAAAATTAAATCATCTACGTATCCTAATAGCTTTATTTTAGCGTTTAATGTCAACCATTAGCCATTTTGTTGAATTTCCTAATAGCATACTCTAAGGCAAGATTAAAGAATAATGGGGCAATACATGAATTTCGAAATTATTTGATATGGTACATTCAAGTTATATATATAACTTAATTATATATATATACTATTATTATTATTAATATTACTAATTGACCGATAATATCACTTGCCAAGTGAAACCAAAACTTATTTGAGAGGTGGTTAGTATGGAATTGGTTTTAGGGAACTTTATAACTATCACAAAGAGAGAATGAAAATTTTCAGAATATTTAAATGTGCCGAATGCAATCATGATATTCCAAGTTATTAATGTACTCTATTCTAAGTACGTGACCCACCAGAAACACTATCAAAATAGCTACGATAAAGAACTAAGAAAGATGATATCACTCTTGTCAGACTCTCTTATCAACTACAGAGATAGGTGGTTTAATGTGACACGAACTTTGGGGTTCCCCGGATTGTTGTTCACCAGATATATGTTAGTTCCACGAATACATCTCTTTCCCTTGTAATTGAACGGAGGGGATTCTGAAAACGATGGTATTATTTTGGTAGGAGGAACAGTAAACGCTAACTCGGTTACTAATACAATTTTATTATATTCATACATCAAGTCATGCTCTCTGCAGCTGTCAATTTTAATAGATATTATCAATACCTGTAAAATAACACAATTAATATATTAACATGTAATCAATGTTGGTCGCTAAGAAATATGTTTGAATTTTCTAAACTGTTCTTCCAACCAAAATAAAGGTATATCGCCAACTGTGTCATCCGAGCCCCTCCCCCTCCCCCGCCATCAAACTGTCACACGTCACTGTAATTTGGAGCATTGGAAGTCCCAGCACGTTTCCGACATACTCTCTCACACTTTACTCGACATGTATCTTATCTGAGAATATATTAGTTTCACTACATTGATTGACAAAGTGTACAGGCCTTTCTTTAGTTTAAGGTTGTAATTTCGCCAAAGACCAAAAGCAACCTGCTTCATTTATACACATTTTAATAACTATTTGTAATATAATTCGAAAATAGTTCTTACCATAATATATTATTAATCGTAAAAATGCAAATTCAATCATATCTGATATTTTCTAACAAATCGTAATGTTTAATAAAACCTATTATTTACTGACTAACCTTTGGACTGTTTTCCAGCAGAAGACAGTGGACACACAAACAATTAACGTCTGTTCAGGTGTCACGAGGTTTATAAAAGAATGCACTCTTGAATTGAAAGGCTCCCAATACGTTTTATCGAGCACTTGACCACCAACAAAAGCTATTTAGTTTGAAGTTTCGCCAGTTTGAACAGCGTACAGACTGAATTAACAATTTTGTGCTGGTCCATGTGATTCTCTTGGAGCGGCCCCTCCATTCCCTTTCGTCCCCCTCCACCTCCTCCACAGAGAGAGAAGAGAAGGTTAACATCATCGGCTGTTAGGTTACACGTCTCGACTATCTTGAGAGTGCTTCACACACCTAGGTTACACATCTCGACTATATTGAGAGTGTTCACACACCTAGGTTACACATCTCGACTATCTTGAGAGTGTTCACACACCTAGGTTACACATCTCGACTATCTTGAGAGTGTTCACACACCTAGGTTACACATCACCACTATCTTGAGAGCGTTTCACACACCGAGGTTACACATCTCGACTATCTTGAGAGTGTTCACACACCTAGGTTACACATCTCGACTATCTTGAGAGTGTTCACACACCTAAGTTACACATCTCGACTATCTTGAGAGTGTTTCACACACCTATGTTACACATCTCGACTATCTTGAGAGTGTTCACACACTTAGGTACACATCTCGACTATCTTGAGAGTGTTCACACACCTAGGTTACACATCTCGACTATCTTGAGAGTGTTCACACACCTAGGTTACACATATCGACTATCTTGAGAGTGTTTCACACACTTAGGTTACACGTCTCCACTATCTTGAGAGTGTTTCACACACCTAGGTTACACATCTCGACTACCTTGAGAGTTTTTCACACAATTAGGTTACTGAAGCAAAGTTTAACCACACAGAGCAGACCTCTAGATCTGTTTGAATTGATGGTACACACAGTTCTCATACTAATAGACCCCTGTTGCTTAACAACATTAGATACCATCACTGGCCAAACAATAATTTAGTGCTCCAGCGTATACAACAACTGGGACAGCTACTGTCAGAGTGACATGAGCTTCTAAACATTTCTTTATGAGAAACAATAAAATATTATTACGGGAACAGGTAATAAAATTATAGCACATAAAAAGATGTAACTCTTAAAGAGACAAATAAAAATTACGGCCTTATAGGCTAGACATTCAAAATGTTTGCATCAAAAAGTATGGGAATCAAACACAGCTTAAGGAGCCCAACAATTCTAATGATGCCAAGCCCTGTATACCAAGCAAAAATTACAACGTTGTTTGGCCATACCTCAGTTAGCTAGTGCTAGTCCAAACCCACGTACATTAATAGGTCAAAAGAGATCTCCAAGTCATTTTCAGCATTTTATAAAAGTCAAAGAATTCAGATTATTCCTGTCTACGAACAAAAAACATTAGATGGAAATTTATAATCAAGTGCTCACACAAAAGGCAATAAAATGAAATATACATTTTTAAAAATAAGCCCACTCACTACAGTGGCTACATCTAATTTAAATTAACAACAATCACCTGAATATTATAGCCTAATGTTATATTATTGAGATTATAACCTTAATATGTGTAAATAACCAATCAGTACGATAATATCAATTCCATAGAAAAATTAATATATTATAAAAAAGTTGTCCTGAACTAATTTTAATTTTCCTTTAAACTGAAAAAACCAATATATAACGTCCTGATGCAATACGTGACTCTCAATATCCCCAGCCACAACCCCTCATAGATGTCCGCTTCATCCCCTCTTGACGTTTGGGACGCCTTCTCACGTTAGCGCTGTATGTCAGTTGCGTCGCGTCAGGGCATGCCTTTGCTTCAAGATATGTACTTATTTTATGTTTGAAAAATATTCTTCAAGCACCACTGTGTTTGAAAGAAATTTTCCCACATACGTCAATGACCTTAACATGCATGCGAAACGTGCACTAGTAGTCCATCTAATGGTGGTTGAAAGTCAGTAATTGTCCGACTTTCATCCCATTGCTCTAGCTGGTGTAGTTCTTATTTGTGACGTCATAAATTTTGGAGGGGAGAGAAGGGGAAGAGCAATGAGACTCAAGTAGGATTGCGAGCAACCAAGTTGCGACTTTTCAACAACCAAATCAATGCCCGAAGGTTGACGACTATAACCAAATAAACTGAAAGATACCATCGCATACCCCTCTCTTCCACCCTCAAAACATATAAGTGACAAAAGTAGACATTTATGAGTGTGGGAATAAAATTAGGGGAGTTTTGCGTGTCAGGTGAAGAATTGACAATTTATTGACCCCGGTCCGTGGCTACACATCTTTTGTGGAGTTGTTTCAGCAGGTGCTTTTGTTTTGATGTGTGTAAGTGAAAGCTAACAAACGAAATTTTATAAGTATATGCCTATAATAAATAATAACACAATAATGAATGGGTTGAGTGAAGTTAGATAGAGGCTATAGTAATAAGTGCAAGTGCATTATTTGTTGTATAAAACTTTCATCTTATGCCGGAAGAAGTGAAGAATGCGTCGAAATAGTGAATATTGGAATATCCATTCCTGAGTTAAATACAACCACATTAATAAAAAAGGATAGCTTTATTAGGCATTTTCATAAAAACATTTATTAAAAGCATTCTTGGCTAAATTTGTGTGGTTCAGAAATATAATTGTATGGTTGGACTTGTTTACTGTTTGCCAAAATGTGGACAAGGAGTCGCTACAATGATCCAAACAATTTTTGCAATACAGTTTGAAGGCACGAAAGATCAGAATTGCATATAAATCCATTTATTACCTTGAAAGGGTTTGAAAAAAATAGGGTAGATTTCTATCTGGACTGATATGAAAAAACTCGCATTGAACAAGGTTAAAAAAATGTGAAGTTTTGAAGACGCTGTATGTTATTTGAGCACTCAAGAGCTGGCATTTCATGGTTATGACGAGTCATTTAGTTCTACAAATATGAGAAATTATATTGAGCTCCTCAAATGGATTTCTAATTACGTTTCAGTCTTAGCTCAGCATTTAGAATCGTCTACTGTATTTACTGGGTTATCAGCTGGAATACAAAAATACCTCACTGAGTCGATTAAAACAGTTTTACTAAATAAAATCATAAAATAAATTAAAAACGCAACATTTGTGTATGTTTTATTAGAAGAAACATCAGACATCTCAAAGCTAATGATGAAATTATGAAAAGATTTTTTTGTTTGTTTCACAGACGTAATTCTGCTAACAGATCTGCCACAGCTTTGGCTAATCATGTTAAACAGGTAGTGACAGATGTAGAATGTGGGGACAAGCTAGGTTCACAATGCTATGATGGGGTTGCAGTAATGTTTGGAGAAATAAATGGTACTCAAAAGTTTGTTTGCGACACATTTACAAGCGCATTGTATGTTCATTGCCTAGCTCATCTCCTTAACCTTGTTTTGACTCGGTCAGTAAATCATATTAGCGGTTCTAAGGTGCTTATTAGTACCTTAAGAGGATATTATCAGAAAGCTCAATGAGAGTTCTGAAGTTTCGCAGTCCGTGCGCGTGCGAGGGAGGTGGAGCTTAGATGAAT
>CABFVZ010005530.1:0-24646 GCA_902151445.1 Timema monikensis | reverse complement strand
AATTTTTTTTTTTTTTAAGAAACTTAAATACAGATATTATGTGATTTGATGTTTGGAATTATTAATATATTTGCACAAGCTTAAAATAATAATAATAATAATAATCACCACCATCAATCTTTTCTAATCTGTATTTGTGAGGGCTAATGTAATTATTTTGCCATCTTCTAATCAGTCATGCAACATTGAGGTGATATATTTGGACTGCAATATCTTACACAGTGTTGGACTAATATGGGGGCTTCACATACCGCAAAGGCTCTTGGTTTATGAGTGTTTTGGAGTTCACTTCAAGTAGGATCCCATTGGAACATAAGTGTGTGTACAAACACTTTCTAAAACATATGTTAATCTTAGTGTGATGCTTTGCTACAGGATAAGTGTGGGCCCGAGGTGCGCCAAGACCCTCTGTTGTCCACGTCCCTGTTGAGTTCCAAGAAGCCTGGCCGGGCTGTCTTGTTCCACGGGGTCATAGGCTACGACCAGAGAGAGGGCAAATCCCCCAGGTAGGTTGACTGCTTACCACCTCTCATCAGCGACAATAATTGTCTCTTTTACCACTAATCTCCTCTTTTAAAGAAGAGGAAAGAGATAACCAGCAGTGGTGGTGAAGTTTAGTTGAGGGCACAGGCCCATGAAGCAGCAAACCTCCACCTAGCCTGTCCCTGTCACCTAGCAAAGGCACAGTACAGTTCAAATTAGTTTTTTTAAATCCACTGCTATGTTCAGCTGGGGCCTGAGTCACTTTTTTTATTCAAGCCATATATTTTCCGCTACCGGCTTTTTAGGCTTGTTGTAGCTTCATATTTCTTATAACAGAGGTTCCCAAACTGTGAGGCATGGCACCCTTGGGAGACGCCAGTATCGGCCAGGGGAGCCACCTACCTCGCCGAGAATGAAGGATGTTTTTAATCTTTTAATTAAACCCCACTTGTAGTAGACTTGAAAGAGACACACCTCTAGTCTAGCAGAATATGAAGTTACTACAGCAGTCATGGTACTGTAAATTCCCACTAGGTAGTGCTCAATTCAATCAGTTTCCTGACTAGGCTGTGTGTGAAGGTGCCTAGGACGCTAGGTTAACTAACAACTCGCATAGTAATGTTACCATTTGAAATTTTTATAGTGGTGGTATAATAGTCATTGGTTCGTTATTGTCTGCGTCTCCATAAAAAAAGTGATATAGAAGACACGATATGTGCCTCTATAGACGAATGGAAAAGGAAATTTAGGAAATAGTCTGAGAGCTACCTGGACTACGGTTTCACAAACACAAGTGTGGATAATCAATAGGACCCTCGGTGTGTTGTTTGCCTGGAAGTGTTGACTGCTGACAGTATGCTGCCCAGTAAATTGAAACGTCATTTGGAAACTGTTCACAATGGCTTGGTAAGTAAACCCTGGGCTTGTTTTTCCCGTAAGTTAAAATAAATGAATGAACAGAAAGATACTTTTTTTAAACAAGCTACGATTCCCACCAAAGTTCTTCTTTTATTGTACAAAGTTGCATACCTCATTGCGCAATGCAAAAAAAAACAACATACTTTTGCAGAAGAACTGATTTTACCAGCTGCTGTGGATATGGTATCAGCTATGATTGGGAAGTCTGCTGCTAAGCAACTCTTAAACATACCTTTGTCAAATAATACTATCAATCGTAGAATACATGACATGGTTGACAATATAAACAAGCAGTTGATAGAAAAATTAAAAGTCAAGGATTTCATTATTCATCTGGATGAAGAAACTGACAGCAACAATTATGCTCATTTGATTTGTTATGTGCAGCTCATAAGTGCAGACAAATTTGGCGAGGATCTGTTACTCTGCCAATCTATTACATTTGGTACGAAAGCCATGGATTTGTTTCATTTCATCGATACTTTCATAACAGAAAACAATATTGAATGGACAAAATGTGTTGGTGTGTGTACCAATGGTGGTCGATCAATGTCAGGTCGTTATGGTAAACTACAAGATCCCATACAGAACAAAGCGCCTGATGATGTGTGGGCCCACTGCATTATTCATAGGGAAGCACTCGCAATCAAGCACGTAAATGCTGCTCTAAATGAGGTTTTAGAAACAGTCATCACAGTGGTGAACTTCATCAAAACACGACCAGTAAAGGCCAGATTTTTTTCAAATATGTTTATTGATATGGGGGCTCAGCAAACTTCTCTGTTCTACTATTGCAACTCTCGCTGGTTTTTCCGTGGGAATGTTCTGGCACGGGTTTATGAACTGAGGAGGGAACTGTATTCATACCTGCTTGAAGAAAATCATGACAGTGCTGCACATTTCCTTGATGAAAATTACTATCCTTTGAAGTTGGCATATCTTTCTGACATTTTTGAAAAACTTAACTCGTTGAATATGTCCCTGCAGGGTTATGAAACCCACATTCTGCAACTTCCAGACAAAGTGTTGGCCTACAAAAATAAAATAAATTAGGGTAAACCTGGCTACTTCCTTCTGCTGCAGAACTTTCTGGAAGAAAATTAAATTCAGTTGACTGGGGAAGTGAAACATGTGTTTCCTGAGCATTTGTCACGACTCCAGGTTCAATTCAGAAAGTATTTTCCAGAAGATGTGGTAGAACAGTTACAATGGGTTGGAGATCCCTTCAACACCAATTCCACATTGAATGACAAGTTTATGTCTGTGTCACTGTCTGAATTATGGATCCTGGTGAAGCAGGAATATCCATCAATAAGTAACAGAGCTCTGTGAATACTAATCCCTTTTGCAACTTCCTATCAGCGTGAGGCTGGATTTTCAGCAGTGGCGATTATCAAATCAAAGTACAGAACAGGAGTTAAGGTTGAGAAAGAGATGCATATTTCCATTTCCGATATATTGCCCAGGTTTTATGAACTGTGCAAGAAGAAAGAAGCCCATCCATCCCATTAAGAAGGATGAGGGTAAAACTGACTGTTTGACTGTTTTATAAAAGTTATTTCATATGCATTACTTTGTACTTAATTTTTGTAAAGTTTTTTTTTAAAATGCTTTGAATTTAAATGTTAAATTTCAAAATGATTTCCTAAAAGTTCATATTGCTTTTTTACTAATTTTTAAGTCTCATGTAAAAAAAATCTGTCAAATGCATGACGCATGCCTAAATGCTGCACACGTAATATTATTCAGCTCAAGAGGGACCTCATAAAATGTCAAGAGTGTCGTGGACCCGAGAAGTTTGGAAACCTCTGTCTTATAATTTAACTTAATACGAGGACAGCTACAACATCCAGTCCCCGGCTGTTAATTGATCACTGTGAAGATGTAAACCCGCATTTCACCAATGATAGATTTTTCCTCCGTGTTGAGAATCGAACCCGGAACTCTTAGCTCAGTAGACAGCTATACACTACCGACTGAGCTAAAGTGTCGGAAAGTTTAAATGATTGATGAAAGCAATCAATCAACGGCAAGGTGGCTCTGATTATAAATCATCAATTCATCAGATAGGTGATCTGCATCAGCCCAGCTGTACAATATTTTTGTAATTGTTGAAGATGTTTTTCCAAGCGATGGGGAAGCTTGTAACAAAGAGAAGTTGATGTTCAAAACTCAACACCTCTTCAGCGCTTTAAATAACTATAGTAATGTGTTGAACTTTAAATGTTAACTTTTGAACCTAAAATATTCAAGTGTATAGGGTTTCTTTGAATAATTTTTTTAAATTCAACCGTTTGTTAAATTTTTTTTTCCTTTAATGAAACATTGGTATATTTGTTGTGGTTGTTAGTTTGACATGTTCCAATCTGGTTTGTTTGTTAGTCACTTCAACACCTATGAAGTAGGCCAGGTAATGTGGTATATGAACCTTCTTCTCGGGTCAGAGGCCCGTGTTGCCGTGAAACAGTCTGAGATTGGAATCATCGCACCGTACATTAGACAGGTAAATTACTTGGTAGCATAACATTCTTCCTGAGTCACAGATAGTTGTTATATCTGATAGCTCACAATATTATGACTCGGCCTTAACTATGAGTGAAGAATGGCCCTGAGCATGGGACGAATCCTGGATAACTCGGTGGTAGAGCATCCGTGTGCTAAGCCAAAAGTCCTGGTTTCATTTCCTGTGCACATGTGTCATTTTTCAACTAATTCAATTATTTGGGATGTGGTCTCCATACGGGCATTCCTGTAATTATAATGATTTGCAATCTATGTGTTGATATTGTTACAAATACTGAACTAAATTCCTAGAAAACAAGGCAAACATTAAATAAAGATGTTCTCACATTGGTATGATTTTTTTCTGTCTAAATGTCTGATTGTGCTTACAGCATGGATGAAACCCTCAAATCCATCAAATACTTAAGGATATTTGCAATTCATATAAAACTTTTTTTTTTTTTTCTTTCATTTTTATAAGTAAGCTTTAATACTGCTTATTGGTAGTTCAGAACCAATTAAATATAAATATAAGATGAACTTAACAACCGAGCCCTGGACACAGGACACAGTCTAGATAGCTCAATGGTAAGAGCATTGGTGCCAAAAGTCCCGAGTTCAGTTCCCGTAGCCAGATGTCATTTTTCAATTTATGGAATATGACATGTATATGTGTCTAGAACCGCAATTAACAACTATAATAAGTTTGGCTATTTAATCCATAACAATGGACATGTTAAAAAAAATGCATAAATTATTCAAAAGTTTGACTTTAAGATTCAGATTTTTAAATTAAATTTTGGATCTTTCCTCAGCATGAAAACCAAGATTCTAAATTTTGAATTAAATACAAATATTATTTATATTTCAAAGCTTCACAACTATCTTAAGTGTCATTTTGTGTGGCTATTTTCTCAACACAAGTCTTTGTTAATTCGCGCAAAGTCCACCTTGCATTTTGTTGTAATATATTGGTACAAGTGAGTCCTTTCACATGATGAACCAGCACAGTGGGCTTGATTCAAACACACGTCCTCAGTGTTTTATCAACTGTTGACAGTGTAAACGCTCAATTTTAAAAGAAAGATAAGGTAAGGTTTCACACTGGCAACTATCTACTGTGTGCGCAACTATAGTTGTAGCTTAGCTCTCTTGTGTAAGGTCATGTCTGGCTGAGTCTTCGTCTGCCAGCTTCTTGCCCCGAACCTTGGAGGCTGGAAACCAATTGATAACTAAACTTTGGTATAAGAATTGATTACACATTCGATTTTATGTGACATAAGGGGTGTAGAATATATGGGCAAGATATTAGAAAATAATTGAGAAATAAAGTTGATGTTGCATTAATTTATTAAATAGCAAGTCAAATGCACTTATCGTCACTCACACTATGTTTAGTGGGGGGACCAAAAACTTGTTTCTTATTAAGAGCATTTCCCAAACAGTGCAATAGTTCTCAACTTAGACAGTGGGAACTGGCCCACCAATGGATTACCAAATCAATATTACCACCAGGCCTCAACAGAAGATAGTTTATTTCTATAATATTATTATTTTTATTTATTATTTTTTATTTTCTTATCTATTATCATCAACACCATCATCAGTTTTCTATAAATACAAACCATAGCCAAGGAATTTATCTTTACTCCCAAAAACAGTTGGCACAATGTGTTTCTAACAGTTTCATTCAAAATTCAAAATGGAGTAATCCATTGTTTGTGTTATTTGTACTCTCTTCTTTATTCTTTGTGTTTGATTAAGGCAACAATGCTGAAATATTACTCTAGTTGTGTTAAAATGTGTGTGTGTGTGCGTGCGTGCGTGTGTGTGTTTCTACTAGAGAAGACAGAAGAAAAGAAGAAGATGTCACCTCTGTGCATTGGGTTCTTCCCAAATTTTTCCTCTTTCCCTTGGTGGGCTTTCTTCATCCAATTTATTATTAGTAGTTTATTTTTTCTTTAGTTTTATCAATTTCCTTTATTATAAAAGTATGGAGTTGAGTCGAACTTGGGTTAAATAAATATATAATTATGATACAATTCAACATTCCTAATGTAACTTACACTATCAAAATAAGTTTGGATGCGCAGATACCTTTCCTCTTTCTTCTTTATCTTCTCATCATACCCTCCTCCAGTCAACACTTGGTTGTTGTGTTCTTCTCCCACTATACTCCTCTCCCCCTCTGCATTATTTCACAAACCACATTCCCAACAATTGGTGAGAAGAGTGAACCGTGAGTCATTCATCACCAGACACACATGGCCAAGCAAAGAAATAGCCTTTTTCATAAAGCTTGGAGATATTAAGAGAAATCTGGGAAAGAAAAAGTTCCTGACTGCAGTGTGATGAAACATTGGATTTTGGTTAAGGACAGGATTTATTATAGCCATGATGTGGTAAACTGTTTGTCTCTTGAATCAGACCTGAGGTAGACTCGAACAGCACTAGAAACTATTTGTGTTGAGAAAACGCCTGTATGGAATGGCACTAACATATTTTCAAAATAAAATTCCCATAGTTTCATGTATGAGGCGTGTTTTTTAAGTAAGTACCGTTTTGAAATTTAAAAAACACAAGTGTATTTTTGTATCAATTTTATTTTGACATGAAAGCTGGTACTTTAATCTACTTTTCAACATAATTTCCACCAATATTAAGGCACTTGTTATATAGTACAACCAGCTTTTGAATTCCATCCTCATAGAAATCTGCTGCTTGATTTAATAACCACTGCAACACAGCCATTTTGAGGTAATCATCATCGTCGTGGCGCTGACCAGCAAGATGCTTTTTTAAATGCAGGAACAAGTGGTAGTCACTAGGTGCTAGATCGGGACTGTACAGAGGCTGATCAAGATGTTTCCAGTCAAATGATGCTATTAGATCTTGGGTACGATTAGCCACATTGTGGACAGGCATTGTCATGAAGCAAAACAATTCCCTTACTCAGCATGCCACACCTTTTGTTTTGGATTGCATGGCACAGTTTAGTTAAGGTCTCAAAATTTATTGTGTCACCACGAGGCAAAAAATCTACAAGCAACACCCCCTTCCTATCCCAAAATACAGTAAACATAATTTTTTGCTTGAACTTCACTTTATTGGGTGATGTTGAATGCCACCATTCCATGGATTGTTGTTTCGATTCCGGTGTAACATGAGACACCCATGTTTCTTCGCCTGTGACAGTCTGGCTTAAAATATTATCACCAAAATCACTGTATTGCTCAAGGAAAGCAATGTACTGGCTAAACGTTTGATTTTGTGCACCTCAGTCAACATTTTCGGTACCCAGCGTGAGCACAACTTACGATAAATTAAGTGTTCTGTCACAATTCCATAAAGAACACTTCTTGAAACTTGAGAAAACTCATTAGATAAAGATGAAATCGTAAAGCGTCTGTTCTCTCGAACTTTTCCATCAACTTTCTGCATTAAGTCTTAAGTAATGACAGAAGGTCGCCCACTTCGTTCCTCCTCATGCATTCATGCGGACATCTTTAAATGCTCTAAGCCATTTTCTTACCATTCCCTCGCTCATGTTTTCTCCATACACTTCACTGATCTGCCGATGAATTTCAGCCGTTTTCACATCTTTTGTATGAAGAAAATGAATAACATTGTATTTCACAGTCGGCGAGATTTTAATTGACTCAGCCATTTTAAATCCTCACAAACAGACATAAACATGATCAAATACTTCCGTATGGCGTCTGTGGCTAACCAACGGATGAAGGTACTCAAGGCGCATGCGCAAAACGGCAGCCGCAGCGGCCAAATTTCAAAACGGTACTTGCTTAAAAAACACGTGTCGTATTTTGCCCGTGAAATTTGCTGGTAAAATACAGTTAGTATGAAATATGTGCTTACTTTACCATATTTAGGTGTACAAGTTGAAGAAGGCACTGCAAGAGAAGTCCTGGGACCAAGTGGAGGTGGGAACTACAGAGACATTCCAAGGTCGCGAGAAAAGAGTCATCATCATCTCCACTGTCAGGAGCAACAGGAACCTGCTCGACTATGATGGCCGCTTCCGACTAGGGTTCCTTGTTAATCAAAAGGTAACACTTTCTTGATCCACCAGTTCTTTGGTGGTACCTAACAGCTAGCAGTAGCTAGCATTAATGCCAACGTTGACTGAAAGTCACTGTTAACATATTTGGAAATAATTATTATTTGCTAAGTATTACTATTATTATCACTAAAAAATATTATCAAACACTTTTAACAATACTTCCCTAAGTATTAATGTATAGTTGTATTTTCCATAATTAAATTAAAGAAAAAATAATTTAATAAATCCATCCTGGTTTTTGTTTTAGCTGTTGTGGCATATACTGGTTAAGTAGTGCGTTAAATTATGCATACATACCTATACAGCATTTACAACCTAAGTTTACTTGGATGACAGCTCAAAAAGTTATTTGAAATAGTCCCTAATATATCCCTACGCCAACAGCTGATATCTGTCACTGTCACTTGGACAGTTGTAATGAAAACATATGGTAATGTAGAGTATAAATGTGATAATTAACCACAGTTATTTAGGCCAATATTATGCCTCCAAGAAATTTTGCAATTGAAATTTTTGAGTCACTAAGCTAAAAGAAAACACTTTAAACTGATAAGTATAAGCTGAAAGAATAACACTTTAAAATGATTTGTATAGTCTGAAAGAAAACACTTTAAACTGATTTATATAAGAAGAAAGAAAGAAAGAGTTATTACAAAGTTTAATACACATTTAGAACCTAAATATATTAGGCCTATATTTTATAGTCACTGCACAAATTAATTTCTATGGTTTTGGAATGTTATTTTAAAGGCGCTTTAACACTGTAGACTATCATCATCTTTTTCCTTAATCTGGCAACAGCGGTACTGCCAGCACTACTTCTCTTTCGAAATTGAGAGCTGCTAAAAATATGTTTTTCTAGATCATATAGTTTGGCGTAGGGATACATAATTTGAGCTGGTAACTTTTTCTTTCACGCATCACCATAAAAGCCACAGATCAACTATAATGTTTATTAATATTAGTATGCCAAGTTGATTGCTAGAATTCCTATGTCTGGAAATTTAAGAGGAAAATGAGAGGTATTAATTTTATGTGACCAGGAGGTGCTTCAGACGGTACATACCGGCACCCTCAGACAAATATCTACGGTTGTAATTCCTACCTGATACACATTTTTCAAACTCACCCAAAGTAGGTCTCTATATCTGTTCGTCACCCACATTTTGTACTACACAACTTGGACACAGAAGAAGAGACTCTGAAGTTTTCAATGACGTGCTTAGAAAGTTCAAGGGACTTTGAGAGATTGATTTCCTCCCTGTACATTGTATTACATCTAGCAGACAAGTTATAAAAACTGTCAAATATATTCAAACTACAATTAAAGCTTTTGTAATGAGTTTCTTAATGACATTTCATAATTTTGCTTAGTAAGGTGGTTCTGTACTAAACAAGTTTTTGTTGTTGTTGAAACCAATCAATTCATTTTTTCAAGAGAAGGAGAAATAATTCCCTTAACTTGAGAACACTCTCAGGTTCTTAAACATAGACATTACATTTTTACAGATGTTTTTTGGTATTTAAAGGTATTTAATGTATCACTGCAATGTAAAGGAAAACTAATATCATATCTTGCACAAACAGTGCTCAGCTTCCACAACAAATTGAAAATTTTCTTAGATTTGGAATATATTTTAAAGCTTTAAATCACTTTGCTTGTTTGCTTGTTAAATGGTCTTGTAGAATAACTCAATGATCAATTCTGTGATCTTCGAACACTTAAGCCATTATTTGTTCTATTGGGGAGTCATTTTCTCGCTGACGTAATGAAGACTGGTTGTCCTATTCAAAGCCAATTGTGGTGGACTCCGCAGCTATAGGGCTGAAGCTACTGAAACTTCAAGAGGACGAAGAACTTAAACAAGCAAAACTGTTTGATTACTGAGTTTTGGAAGTTGCATTATATTTGGAAGAAGTTACAGGAAAGGTGGATAGAAACATATGAAAGGAACGAACACAATATGGCTTTTATAATGAAAAGAAGAATACACTTCACACTTTACACTTCTGCTGTTTTTTTTGTTTGTTTTTTTTCCCCTTTTTTTCCCCTTTTTTTTTCCTTTCTTAGGAAGTTGCGTTGCGCGTTTCACACTCCCCCGGATGAGTTCCGATAGAATGAAACCTAGGTTGAGGGATAGGGAGTGACGATTGATTTTCTTTAAGAGGCAATCGTTACCTCTTTGTCCATTGGCATCAATGTAAAGTGCGAACTCATTTGAGGTGTTCAAAGTAAACATTTTCAATTTAAAGTGAACTTGAATATAATATATGAAATAGTCTCAAAGCTGGATTACAACTCAAATAGTTTTTGTTTGTTATTTTATGCTTTGAAAAAATATATTATTTTCATTAATTTCTTATATAGCTTTGTACTAATATCACTTTGAATTTGTAATCTTTAATTGTAATTTGATAAATCAACATGCAATTCTATTACTTAGGATTATTTCATATTTTCATTAATTTGTATTGTATATAGGAGAGTTGTGTGAAATCACTTTTTCAATTCGAAGCAAAATTGAATCAAATAATTCCTGAAGCTGAATTGAAGTTTGAATATTAAAAAAAAAATTAATGTGGGATGAAAATATTATGCTTTGCATAACTTTGTATTATTATTATTATTATTATTATTATTATTATTATTATTATTATTAGCACCGCGTCTTACTACCCGTTCGGGTTATACGCACTTACGCTAATGTGTAATGATAGGGTGATTGTGAGATGAAATGAAGGACCTACAGTTTAACGTGGAATCCGAACCACGGTGGAGGCCTGGCATTCCACACATTCACAAAATGTCTTCTCAGAGGTGAAGGAAGGGTTTGACAATCAAATAAATCTGTGCCAGGACTCAGGACATAACTTTGTAAATATAGGAATTAAATATTATTTAAAAAATGCTATATTTCACACATAATTAATATATTTTGTCTTAAAATTATAAATTAGGTTATTATCACAAAAGGTAATTTTTATTATATAGAATTTTTTTTACATCAACCCTAATTTGGAATGGGAATGAATAACAGCATACAAAAAAAAATTTAAAAAATATAAATGTGTGTTTTAACTTTAACTTTTTTTTCAAAACTTTGTATTTGTCAAATACGGAATTTTACCTTCAAATCAAAGTCGAATTGAACAAATATTCAAAGTGAAGTCAAAGTTTTTGAAGCGAAGTTGAAGCTTCGAACACCCTTAATATAAAACTAAAAAAAAAAAAGCAATAGTGAGATATAAAATGAGTATTTTAGCTTTCAATATTTTGATTGGCGAAGCCTTGGAATTTTTGTAAAAGTGAATTTGAATCTAATTTAAAAAAAACCATTTCGAAGATTCACACACTTAGAGACATAAGGATTATTTTATTATTACTATTTTTTACCTTTGTTACTTTGTTAACAGAGGTTCAACGTGGCAGTAACTCGGGCAAGGTCCCTCTTGATTGTTGTGGGGAACCCCCACCTGCTGGAGAAGGACAAGAACTGGAGGGCTCTTATCCAGCTAACCCAGTTGCAGCTGGACTCTTATAAGGGCTGCAAGTTCCACCCCCTTGACGACACCTGGGTGGACAGTGTCATGGAGAGAATGTCTAACTTGCGACTCAAAGAGGAAGATGAATGAACTATCATGAGACCTCTTCAAACTTTCGTTACATGACAAATTCACTGTCTATTACTTATGTATTGCCGCTCAAGGATATTGTTTTGTTGTTGTTTTTTAATATTATGTAATTACAACACTAGTTTAGATCCATACAGCAATATTTAGCTATTGTAATTTTTCTTAAAATGATATTGTTTGGTTTGACATGAAGGAAGTATTTCACTCTACTTCATATTTAACTAATCTGTTATTATTGCAGAAGGGTTGTTTCCAAAGTGAAAGTGTTTTGTTGTTATTTTGTTGAACGTAATAATAAAGAATGTAGGTGGGCTGCTTTATGGTAATCCTGATATTTTAACACATTTTTAATATTTTGTATTCCACACTTTTTTCCAAAATTGGCCCCTAAGGGTATTTTCTAGTAAATGATAGAATGCTAACATTCAGATTTATAAATAGGCCCTATATTCTAACTGTACGGGGAGATTTTTATAATTTTTTGGTGTAGTTTATCGTAATTACTTGGTAAACAGTTCAAAAAGGTTTTCCTTAAAGATATTTATTTAATTTTATTGTACGGCTATGTAACTCCAAACAACTGTTTAGCAAACATAGCTATTATGAATATCTTAGTTTGTTTTCTAAAATAATAAATAATAATAATAAATAATTTTATATTGAATTCTACTTTTATAATATAAATACGTTTCCTTACTACAATACATCATGTTCTTCATAAAATAAAAAGGGTAGATTAAAGGGAACATCAATTACTATTATCAAATGATATCTCCACCTCTCTCCCCATTCGTTTACAACCATTATATTTATTTTGATAAGCACACCTTTATTTTGACAAGATTATGCCCAAATTAGGTGTTCAGTGAACTGGAAAATTGGGAAAAGTCAGGGAATTTAATTGACTTTCTGAAATGTTCACATATTTACTTAAAAAACTATGAAATTTTTACTCACAATAGTCAAAATAACATTTTTCTTCCTGTTACTACACACCACTAATCTCTCTAAACACAATTGTTCTTTGTTGAGCATAATAATCTCAACTCTCAAAGACAACATATTATTTACATGTCGTATTTCCAACCTCTATTGCATGTATTCAGCCAAAATTGAGTCATGACTATGTACATGTGTGTGAATTAGATAAAGAAGAAACTAAAAAAGACTTGTCTCACAACAGTTTTAAACTACTGGTGTGAATCGTTCAATGTCTCAATTTGATCTCGCTGAAATCTAACTTAGATCGCAGTACCCAACAGCCCATAGCCTTAGGATGATAATATTATTACATCGATTCGGGATATTAATAAAATAATATTTATAATATATAGTGGTTGAAAAAGTTGTAAATTGGCTTGGAAAACTTGAAAAGTCAGGGAATTGTATAATATATATATATATATATATTTAGTTCGAAACCCTGCTAAAATTGTTTAACACATATTTTTTTAAATTAGGTCCTATAACTAGCAAATGAAATGGGTGACCAACCATATAGTGACGGGGTGGGGGGGGATAGTTATTTAATCATTTATAAAAAATTCTATTCAAAAGTTTTAACCCTGTTAATATATTGGGTTTTTTAAAGTTAGGTCCTGTCCTCTTAAAATATTTCTGTATATCTATTAATTTGAGATGTCACAATACCCGTTTTTCTCGATTTCAATTCTTGAACATTTGCTTTTTCACTATTTTTCCAAGCATCTAACCTCATATAAAAAATATGAATATTAAACTTCAGAACATCTTATAGATATTTATTAAACACACTAAACGTCTTTAAAACTGAAAATCAAAACCAAAAAGTCAAATAAACTCAAAATTAATAAAACAATTTGCAGATCTTATAGCAGAAAGAATAACACATTTCACACATTACAAAAATTTAAAGACATCCGCCATAACTGATCCAACGCACGTTAGCTCGCCAGAAATTAGTTATGAAGTTTTGGCAACGATATATTGATATATTGAATACATTGGACTATGCTCTAAATCTATTGAAGTAAAATTAATACAACTTTTTTTTTTTTTTTTGCATTGTACCTCTTTTGTTATCAGTGGGTACATTTCCCCGACCCAATTTAGTACCAATACGTCACTACACAGTCACTTCACCTCGCTGACCAAAAAAATTCCACTAATTGAGCTTTGATACTTGGTTACTACCCGCTCCCGTTATTTGTTTACAAAATAAGACTAATCTACTTGTAAGTAAAACTCAGTGAGGTATGTCGGGTCATATTCTATTCAAGACCATTTATTTTTCATGTAGAACAATTCAAAATGTTAAAAGTTGTACTATATTCGGGCCAATACGGTATATTTACAATTTGCCGGCATTAAAGTGAAACGGCAACTAAATTAATATGAGAGATAATCGATTATTACCCATTATGAAAGTTGCTAGCTAAGAATCATAAAATTAAGATCGATTCCTTCGATACCTGTAAGAATTGAAGGTATCGAAGAATTGAGGAATTGAGTTTGACAGCCATTATTATTATTATTATTATTATTATTATATAGATGAACACGTTCAGTGTTATTTTTATATTTTCAGGTAAGTCCCTTTTATCCCCTTTTCAATGTTTAATTTAATACAGATGTTTGGCGCTATCTTTTCTTTGTTAAAATATATATTTGTTAGGGATGAATGGACCCTTTGAATTCTAATGGATAATGGGTCTCAAACATAGAGAACAGATAATGGGTATCAAACCCATAGTACATTTAATGGGTTTCACATTTTGAGAACATTTAAGAGAGATAAATCCTAGAGAGCATTTAAGAGGTATAAAAAATTATGTTTTAAGTATACTATGTACGCTGCCATTGATTAAATATAAAACACCATTTTCAAAATTTTGCTATTTGATTCAATAGAAATAGCTATGTGCACACCCTTTTTTATATCATATGTTTAATAATTGAATATATTTTACAATTATATTAGTTTGAAAATACATTTATTGATTTTCAAACTAATATGATAAGAATCAATACGTGTATTTTCAAACTAAAATTATTATAAAGCAGAGTTTTATAATTTCCCATCTTGATCCTGATATTTTGACTCATCTTATCCCGCAGTGTATAATTTTTTTTTACAAACCCACACACACTTTGTTTTTTATAAGTTAATTATTTAGACAATAAATGAAATGCTATACTTTCTACTACTACAGAAATACTGCACTCTTTCACCAAGTTAGGAATCGGAGCACTGACGAAAGCCTTTATTTAGCTTGCATATGCATTAGAGCTGTCATACTGATATCACAAAAATATATAGGAACTATTTACAGCATAATGGTGTGCGAAGCTCCGAAAGCTTCAACTTCAATTCAAATATTTGTTACCTTCGACTTCAATTCATAAGTAAAATTATAGATTTAACAATTACAAAGCTTCACCAATAAAAATATTTAAAGTTAGAATGTTCATATAACCATTTTAAATGATTAAATTATATATTGTGATAATAACTTAACTTATCACTTTGGGATGAAATATTTCAATCATATTTGCAATATAACATTTTGTAAATTACATTTGGTACCTCAATTTATATAATTATGCCACGTTAACAATTTACACTACTACAGTAACAATTTTTTTTTAATACTTGACCTTTAATTCTTCTTCGGGAGTATTTAATTCCAATCACTTCACTTTGGGTTGAAAAAGTGGACTTAGTACACCACTACAGAATAATCAGAAAAATAATTTAATATGAATAGTTAGTTTATTTTAATCACAAATATAAGAAATTCAATACGTTCAATCTAAAAACGAAACAATGCATATTGAGGGACTTTTGTTCAAAGACTGAACAAGGAATGAAACAAGATAGTGATGAAATACAAGGAAAGACGAAATTTGCAAATGTTAAAATTAAAACCTGACAAAAAAGCAAAGTGGCTAAATTCGAGGTATTGTATGTTTTAACTTTTCACCCATTGGTTTTAAATGTATAAACATCATCATTGTTAACATTTAAACCAGCTCAATGCTTTAATTTTTTGAATATTGGGATGTTAGGCGTAATGTAAATCATTTTGTATGTTAAAATAAACACCACATTAATACTTTCTTTGAACAGAAGTCTTTTAAAATACACAAGCTCAAATTTCATTTCTGTGTAATGTGGGCTATTTAAATAGATGATACTGTTAAGTTGCCATTATATCACAAATGGGGGAAAAATGTATGTATGTATGTGTTGTGAAATCAATATTATATATGTACATCCTTAAAAACATTAATCATATTAATATGTTATTTGTTGTTCACTTTGTATTATTTAATATTGTCTTCGTCCTGTGATACAATATATTGTGATCTTTTTTATGTAGGTATACAGAGATAATTTAAAAATTGTTTATCTTAGAAAATAGCTTGAAAATAAATACATTATTTTCATTCTCGTTAAATCTAACTCTACATTCAATTATTAGCACTGTAAAAAGATAGGAGAAGATTCCAAAATAAACTTCAGAGTTACTTATGGGGAGAGAATATAGGTAATGGAAAATACTTTGTACTCACGCTAAATGGGTGCCATGCTAAATGTGTACACACATTATTTCCCTCTCAATTCTTAAGCTGCTTCACATTTTAATAAAATATTTTATGTTAAAAAAAATCACACCCATCGAACCTCTTTTTTTTCATCCACTACTGTTTCCAGCTTGTGGCCTGAGTCAGTTTCTTAGTCAAACCATATATTTTCCACTATTGGCCTGATAGATCTATCAGCTTTAAATACCTTATAATCCGACTTAAGACCAGGACAGGCACAACATCCAGTCCACATTAGTTAATTTATCACTGTGAAAGGATAAACCCACGTTTCACCATGCCGAGAATTGAACCCCCAGGAGCCTTATCTCAGTAGACAGACACGCTAACAACAGATCTAAGACCTATTGAGCCTATCTATTATTATAAATTGTTAACGATGTATTGTGTTCTTTCCTTTTATATGTTTTTATCCACCTCTCTTATACTTTCTTACAAATATTACTAGTGTAAGAAATAAAGTAACAATTTTAAAATAATAATTTCAATAACCATTTCATGGTTAATTTAATAAAAGCCCCTTGAACAACTAAATAACTCCTTCCCACCATGATGAGAGATAAAACCATGAGAAATGGATCACTTATAGTTTTCCAAATTTTTTAATGTTTGCCACATAATGTTGAGAAATGGATCACTTATAGTTTTCCAAATTTTTTAATGTTTGCCACATAATGTTTTTTGCATTTACCCATTTATTGTATTGAGATTACTTTGATTCACTATTTATTATTTTGGATACTATTATGTTTTTGTATTATATTAAGTTTTCAGTTTAAAATAATGGTTATCTTTTAAATACCTAGCTATGTTAAGTTTTTTTAATCACTATGTTTTATTTTGTAGTAATGTAAAAACATTTCAATAACTTTGTTTTTCTAAAAAATAGTTTTTGTTTTTATGTTTATACATATATTTTTTCATTTGTTATTGTATCTTTTCTTTAAACATGTTTTGGTTCCTATATATAATAGACAAAAATTTGAACAATTTATTTTGTAAAAAGTTGATTTATTGTTCATTTTTAAGAATTGTACTATGCAAAATAATTAACTTTCCAACCAGTGCTTTCTACTTTATCACTCTTAATAAAACACAATTGACAAAATATGTTTCTTTCTACCCAAGTATTTAAAGCATAATAACACTTGAGGGGTTTTAATTTTAAACTTATAACTGGAATCTGATGTAGGAATTACATTCTAATGTTTTGAACCATGTGTAAAGTACCGTTTGCACTGAAAAATTAGTAACGAAGTTTTCAGCAAAAAGTTAATAGCAAAAATGTTTTAGCTAAATATGTGTTTGCAACTTAGTGGCCTAGTGCATACCTTTGTTATGTTGCAAAGTAAAGTGAACTCTTTAACACTTGAAGAACACCATTTGCTTCCATCAAGATTGCGAGACGGTTAGGTTGAAGCTGGTTGAGTCATTTCTAGATTAAATGGTTGTAAAAAGAAATTAGAATATAATCTTTGAAATTTTGACATTTTTTATATATTCAAATCATAAAATATGTTTGAATCAATAATTGTTGGTGTTCAGAGAACTATTTTGTCAATTAAATAGTTCATTGTATGTGTTTGTATTTCAAAAATTGAGTAAATTTGTGGATTTAATGCACTAAAAATATTTAAAACTAATCTTCTTGATGATGGCTAGATTTAGCCATTGAGTTATCAATATTTTTACAGAGGGTAAAGTGTCTTATAAATGGGTACATTCAGCAATAGTTTGAAAACTAATTTAAATTATTATATTTTACAAAGAATAAACCTTTATTAATAAATCTTTGAATCTGAACTAACTTGTAGTAGAAATATTCTGCCAATAATAGGTTGAAGTATATTCCAAAAAGTATTTTAGTGATGTAATCTGAATGTTCTACATTTGTTTTAAAATTTACATGATTTGTTAATTTTTTAAGACTGATTAATATTAAATAAAACTCCATGAAGGGGAAAGTAGATTTTAGCTGGAGTGTTTAGTAAACATATTTTGAATTTGACTAGACTTGTTTGTGCTCCTTTACTAATAAAATCGTTGATCCACTTAAAAATATATATCCCACCTGACTCTTTTCCATCCACTAATAGACAAGAAACAAATAATGGTCTAATCTCTTGAAACCATGAAAACCGTGTGTGCACACAGTACAATAATGTGATGTAAGTGATGTGGCGGGAAGACAACATGAACATTCTTCACAAACTCTTTGTATTTATATTTGACAAATAAATCATTAATGCGTAGACACATTGAAATTTCAGACCCCCTTTTTTTTTATCGACTTTTACTAGAATTTAACTGACTAAATAAATATTTTTGGAGTTCGCTGTAGCATTTTTAAATGTATTTTATACACACAAAATTAAATTAAATTGTATATTTTTTTCCACGAATTTGGCTTCTTAAACTTTTATATGCTAATACTTTTCAATTATGTTGATTTTGATAAGAATGGATCATTAAAAACTATTCATAATTGTTATATTAAATATCAGACATCATTTTTCTTTGCCTGATTTTGGTCTGAAATTACCAGAAAAATAGTTCCAGAAAATGAATGACATTCATATTGTGGGCGAACATTTTTAAATTTAAGAATAAAAAAATAGTGTTTTTTTTTTACCAAAATGGTGTTTTATTTGTAGATGTTAAATGACAAAATCTAACTTTTTATTTAGGGAAATCCAACCATTTTATTTACCACAAGTAGGTCAAAAATAATTTAAATAAGATAATTTGTTAGTTGTTCATATTAAGACCAAACATAACTACACCCCATATTATGCGGGGGTTAAAGTAAGGCGCTAGCTAGTTCGCTGAAAGTCACTAATGTCAATCTATACAGAAATAATTATTTGCTCAGTAATACTATATTGTTGATAAAAAGTGTTATAAAACGATTCCAGTGAAACTTCCGTAATGATTACTTTGTGTTTGGTTTTTTCCTAGCTCATTTAAAGAACAATATATAATAATAAAATTCTTTATGTTTTTTGTTTTGTGGCTGTGGCTGTAAGAAATAAAATAATAAATAAAAAGTACTATATTCAAACTTGTATCTTATAACTGGTCACCAATATAAATAGATGATTTTTTAAGACTTAGAGAAAGAGCTATACAAAATATTAGTTTCAAAATAAAATAAAAAATTTACAAACAGTGCATGAATACAACCAAAATACAACCAAAAACTGGATGTCGTCATCAACTGCCTTAATTTTGTCTGGCTCACCTTAATTTATGAAGAAAACAAAAGCTTTTTAAGATCTCTAGTTTTAAAAGCATTTTTAAGTGAATCACAAAATAGAAATATCCAAACAGGTAATTGTGTAGTTTCAAACAGTTATTCTCATAATTTCGTGTTTCATTAGTGCAAAAACCCTTAAAACAAAACTAAGACCAAAAACAGATTGATTGTTGTGAAAGTTTTGACTGGGACAACTTAACATATGGTCTTGCAGATCACATGGCTTGGTGAATATATATGATAATTGATCTGGTAACTTTTTCTAGTTATTACTCTGTATATTCCTACCGGGGCTGGACTTCTTTTCATTTTGGCTTCCTTCCCTACCAGTGCAGATACCTTCATTGCTTTCAAGACTATAAAATATCATGTTTTGTTAGGAAGATAGCAATAAGAAGATTTAGAAAACATTTGTTTTTTAGTGCATGAAAGACAAAAAAAAAACACTCTTAATTGGCATTGTTGGCTATTTTTTAGAAATGGGACAATCAAAGCTTTAAATCCCTCAAATCCTATGGTTTTCAAGATTTGTAAAAACCTAAAAAAAGGAATCTCAAAATTATAATGAAGTCCTTGACTTTTTAACTAAAAATCTTAAGGAATTGGTAAAAATATTAATACTTGGGTATTTGGGAAAATCACAAAATTAGAACAAAAGTGTATAAATATATTTAACATACTCAAAAAGTGTTATCTTGGTTCTTTATGACATAACATGTATGACAACAATTTCTGTAGGACCAAGCCTTAAACAACTTTATTTTAGATTCCTTTTAAAATATTTTAATTATTCTAAACTTGTACACATTCAACCTCTCAACCACGACTTACTGAAACCCTTCCTGAGGCTGACTGGATTTCTCTTGTGCGTTAGTTGAAGCTTGTAAGTGCATTACTAATTAATGTCACACACACTGCAGAGCACTTTACAAGTGAACAACTAGAATATGTCATACATGCTAGAGAGATTAAAGATTCAAGAATTTGAGATTCTAAAGAAAATTTGAATTTGAGAAACAGACTTTGACAAATCTCTAGTTATTTTATTTAAAAAAAATGCAATTTTAAGGCATTTCTCAAATCAAATATTAATTGTGTCTTACAAATGTTTGCCATTTCTGTTTCCTCCCTTGTATGGTTCTAGATTTCCTCTACTTGTTACATATTCCACACTCATCTAGACAGTTCCGATGGAACAAAATATATATCGAGGGCTGAGAAACAATAACAATAATTTTCCTTTTAAAGATAAAATACTGGTCCATCGCTCTTTAAGGAGGATATGTTTTCATGTATTGAGATACATAACAATTGGATATTGAAGAACATACAAAAAAATGAAACAATAGAAAACAAATACACATAATACTTTAGATTTCTGTCAGCAGAAAAAGATGTAATGGCTGCTTCTTAAGAAAATAGACCGCTAACATTAAATCTACTAACTTCTTCACATACTACTTCAATGCATTACAACTGGCCACCATTAAATAAAATTGTTAAATTAGATTTGTATTACCCACCCAGACCTCTGCTCACAAATATTTTGATTGTTAACTTTATAAATTACATTTTAACATTGGTATTAAAATTTAAAATACAGACAAACTTCAAAAATATGAGTAACTAAATAAAAATATATCCCTCGAAGTAGCATTTTAATACGGTGTGATTCTTAACGAAGGTGTGTGAAATGTGCAACATAACTTCCTAAAAGAGGAAATCAAATCACAATGTCGGGAAAAAGGAAATGGTTAAAGAATGAATATATTTGTCCATTGGCAACATTGTAAAGTGTCAACTGTTGTGTTTTCATTGTGCAAACTAAATTGTGTGCATCTAGTTTGTTTGGGAAAAATACAACACAGTTTCTTGCTTCATTTAAATGAGGTACTTTTAGATTAAGGTTAAATTGTTATTTTAATGTTGCATTTACTCTAGTGACTTAAATATCCATTTTGTAAAGTGCCTTTGTAACTTTTAAATTATCAGTAGTATTTTAGGGGAGTGTTTTGAAATAAATAAATGTATATTTGGCTTTCCACTTTATTCCACATCATTTTCTCACGTGCATACAACTGAAGGGGTGTGATTGTGAGTGCATTGTTATAGTTACCAGTTTGTTATTGAACACATATAAAGGTTGTGATATATATTTATTCATATTTTGTATAACTTTATATATTGCATATAGGATATGAGCACTTATATGTATCCTACTATTTTTAAATAAACTTTCTAATTATGATAAAAATGTTCAGTAAAACTGTCTTATTTGTTGATAGTGTGTAGTGTTTTTCATTGGATGATGATATGGACATTTTTACTGACTTTATAAATAAAATATGTATATTCCTCATTTGATCTCTTATTGTACATACATTGCAAACCTAACTTTTCATATCTAAAGTTAAAATGGACTTGAATGAATATTTTTTCAAACAATTAAAATTAAGGAATTTTATATACATGCACACGGTTTACCTGTAAAAGAGTGATTAAGCTATGACTATTTTATAAGGAGTTTCACAGTAGAACCAAATAAGGTAAACTCGCTCTCTATGAACTTCATATTTTAGTCAATCTTATTACAAATTTGGGAATAAAACTATCCAACACCTTAGCTTAGTCTGTAAAGTGATTGTCTACAGAGTTAAGAGTCCCAGGGTCAATTCCCGACATGGCTGAAAATTTATCTTTGCTGAAAATACGGGTTTACCCTTTCACAACGATGATTCAACAAGGAGGGACAGGATGTTGTTCCTGTCATAGTTGTCTTATAAGGCATATAAAGCTGATAATGGAAAATATATGCCTTGAATAAAAAACTGACCCAAACTATTTTATACTGTGTATTTTTAATTATCACTTGAATTTGCTTTTTGCAGTAAAAAAAATAATATTTGATGGGTGACCTGGTGGTCTAGGGGTAAGGTATCATCAGACTTCTGTGCTGGCGGCCGGGGTTCAATCCTCGGTCCCGGCACAGATTTATCTGATTACCAAACCGTTCCTTCACCTCTGACAAGACATCTTGTGAAAGTGGGGAATGCCAGGCCTCCACCTTGGTTCGGATTCAACGTTAAACTGTAGGTCCTTCATTCCATCTCACAATCACCCTACCATTACACATTAGCGTAAGTGCGTATAACTCGAACGGGTAGTATGACGCGGTGCTAATAATAATAATAATATTATTTGATGGTAGCGTTTAATAAATTATATGGTGGACTAAACAGACGTTCTCATTTACCTATAATTAGAGGCATTTACTTAAAAACCTTTTAAGACATGTCAGGAGTCCTTTGCTCTGAGCAAGGACAACACCACAGGCTACGCTGAGAACATTTGTTTACGAGTCTCGACTCACAACTAGTGTCATCATCTGCGCATGCACATACCCACATTCATAGATAGTACAAATGTGCACACAACCTCCTATCTCCGTGGTGTTCCTTGTCTTGCTGGATGCTCGGTACCTAGAAGACCGATATGTAGTGTTGTGTGCTATTTTCATTTATATTGTCTTGTTTATTAAAGTGTTACTTTGTTCATTCGTTCATTCACGTCTACGATTTACCTCATAACATTTCTAACAAGACGTGAAACAAAATAATATACATTGTTTCAGAAACAACCCACCAAAGAGAAAAAAAAAATCTATTTCAAAGAAATATATATACATAATATAGCTCGGAAACTTTACATCTCTTACTGTTTCCAGCCTGTGGCCTGGTTCAGTTTTTTATTATTATTATTATTATTAGCACTGCGTCTTACTGCCCGTTCGGGTTATACGCACTTACGCTAATGTGTAATGGTAGGGTGATTGTGAGATGAAATAAAGGACCTACAGTTTAACGTGGGATCCGAACCACGGCGGAGGCCTGGCATTCCCCACATTCACAAGATGTCTTGTCAGAGGTGAAGCAAGGGTTTGGTAATCAGATAAATCTGTGCCAGGACCAAGGATTGAACCCCGGCCGCCAGCACAGAAGTCTGACACCTTACCCCTAGATAGCCAGGTCACCAGTTTTTTTTAAATTCAAGCCATATATTTTCCACTATCGATTTGTTAGGCCTGTTGTAGCTTCCTATGTATTATAATCTAACTTAAGACCAGGACAGGAACAACATCCAGTCCCCAGCTGTTAATTCATCACTGTGAAAGGGTAAACCCACATTTTCATCAACGCTAAATTTTTGGCCTTATCAGTAATTGGACCCCGAGACCCTTAACTCAGTAGACAGATATGCTACCGACTGAACTAAGGTGTCGGACAGCTCGGAAACTACTGGTTTTATAAAAATATATTTCAAATAAAAGTTTAGTTTTTAATACTCCTATGACTTTGCAATGATAAGTTATTTTTTCATTTCAAAGGATTTTAAATATATGATCCAAATGTAGATATTCACTTGTAGAGTACCTAAGTTTTAGCCCAATAATTAGAATGTTTTTGGCTCTAGGCCAAGATACAGACGACATATGGACTTCCAGTATAAACTTTGCTAAGAGGTTAATGATCTGGTTATAATCTTTATTTATTAATAATTATGTTGATTTAAAACCACAAAGGAGCATCATAATGACTCTATAAAAAAACGGATTAAAAATAGAAAATAAAATCTCTTAAACATCAAGGATTCATTTTCAAAATTTTATTCTAGAGGCTACCATTTCATCACTCATTTGTCAAGTGACAACAATGTAGTATGATGTTCATCTTTACACTGTTGAAATAAATTGTGTTTGTTAAAATAATTGTTACTCTTTCCTGTACATTGTCTCATGTATGATATGTGGTAGGACTTGCCTCAAAAATTAGAAAGATTTTTCTATCAAGGTCATTTGATCATCAACATTTTATAGCACAATTTTAAATAGTGATTCAATGAGTTCAAATAATTAGTTCACGAATTATATATAAGCAGTCAGACTTGATATTTTATGCTTTTCATGTACCATTGTAAGGTAAAGTAATTAAAGTATGGAAATTTAGTTTGTTAGGCCTGCAATCTAATGTGCCAGGGGTAAAATAGTGTGTGTGATGTTTGCAATCTACTGTACCAGGGGTAAAATAGTGTGTGATGTCTACAATCTATTGAACCAGGGGTAAAATAGTGTGTGTGATGTCTGCAATCTACTGTACCAGGGGTAAAATAGTGTGTGTGATGTCTGCAAT
>CABFVZ010005529.1:0-22335 GCA_902151445.1 Timema monikensis | reverse complement strand
GGGGGGGGGGGGGGGGGGGGGGAATGGGATGCAATTGCACCTTCTTCCTCCCGCCTGCGGGCGCCGTTGTTAACTGACTCGACTCCAAACACAACATATTAAGAGGACTATTGGAAGAACTTATAAGATTTTTTATGAGAAGGGGACGGTATCTGTGGTCTGTACCATAGAGATCAAGAGTAAGCGAGGCTTATCAGTCGGTCACGTGGAGTCAGAGAAGACAACACTTCCTAGTCAGGTCTCATTCTTGCTTTCACCAAGTAACGAGGCGGTTCGACTCTTTATATCAAAACTGGGCATACATTATGTTGGCTAGGTATAAGAAACTTAGTTTTGATGGTGTGGGCAACTCATGTTACAAAGTAGTGATGGCTTACAGTTGCTAGGTATATCCTGGTAGAGGAGTGATGGCTTACAGTAACTAGGTATATCCTGGTAGAAGAGTTGATGGCTTACAGTAACTAGGTATATACTGGTAGAAGAGTGATGGCTTACAGTAACTAGGTATATCCTGGTAGAAGAGTGATGGCTTACAGTAACTAGGTATATACTGGTAGAGGAGTGGTGCCTTGCTGTTAATAAAAGTTAATCATTTCTCGATAAAAGGCAGTTTATAGTTAAAATATTTATTTTATTTTAAATCCATCATACGCTAACACTAATGTCAGATGGGTCGAAATAAAACATTTGAACACATGAGTATGGCGGTCATTACGTAAACGGTGTGTACACTTTACATGTATATTTAAAAGTAAAAACACATTTGATTAGTAATAGCTAATAGCATGTGTTTTCAGCCTCTTTTTATTTATTAAAAAACATAAATGTTTTAACTTGGCACATTTAATATGTTTTAAATCAATTACACTTAGTATTATTTGTGAAACATATGGTTTAATGGTAAAGAGAGAATACCAAAGAGAATTATGGAAATTAAGTTTGTAGGAAAAAGAACGCAAGGGAGGCAAAGAAAAAGATGGAAGGACTGACCATAGAAAGTTTGCAAGTGAGAGGAGAAGACTGGAAGCAAATAAAAGAAGAAGAATGGTGGAAGGCTAGAGGAAGATGGAGGTATTTTAATAAATTGACCCGGCAATAGGCTTGAAACAGTTGATGATGATGATGATGATGACTATGATGATGATGATGAATTGGTCAGATAAGTTAATACTTAATAATATGGACTGTAAATATTTCTTATTCTGGCTAATTACATCATGGGAATATAATGATGGCTTATAAAATATAATACATGAATGAAGGTCTTAATAGAAAGGATATTATGTAAAAATATGACAATGGATTAATTATTATTAAATATAATAGTTTTCACATCATGAATAATCTGATAAATGAATCCGTATTCACGCACACATACAGGCCTACAGCCCATTTAATATCCGGTGGATGTTTTATTAACAAGCAGCCTATGTCTATTCCTACTAGTGACATCAAAAGCAGTTTTAGGGTATCAGCAACACAATCTAAGAGTAAATGAGGGTTAAATTTAATAAGAGGTAGTTTACCATCACTCGCTTGTAGAGAAGTTGATAAAAAACACCCTCGGCTAAAAAATGTCATTAGCTTCAAACTCAGACATCCATAGTAATAGAGAGTTAGATTACAGCTATGTGCCTTAGTTTGTGAGATTGTAGAATTTAAAAAAAATATCGGGCTCTTATTAAATATTTATAATTGTTAAATATAGGCTCACTTATATTTATTCAATTTGTGGGATCATGCTTGTATTGAAGTTATGCTAACTTACTACACGCCACATTTATAGTTGTACGTAAGTTTATGTGCTAAATTCTAATAGTGTCCAACCCAGTGGTTCTCAAACCCTGTTCCGCAGTCGAAGCCATGGGAATAACTAAATATTTTGTGAAAGAGCTGTCGTTTATAGCTTAATAAAGAAGTGAGAGTGGGAAATTATCCACCCTCAGTATATCCAGCCGGGATTCGAGTCTTGACCTCCCCATCACCGACAAACCAAACTAGACGAGCTTGATGTTTAGTTCGTGTGCCTATTAATGGGAGTTGAATAATATTGCTGATAAATGTGTCTAACTAAGAAATCTCGTGACTGCTTTACATACAATTATTTGGCAACTGATTATTTTATTACTAACTGCGTCTCTACGAAAAAAAAAATAGAAGTGTTGAAATTTTAAAAAGGAATATTCTTAATTTATTTTATAACGTTTGAATACATGAACGAGTTCCACCATAAAATAAAGCAGAATTAATTCATGTATTTCACTTAAGTGTGTGAATGGTCTAAGCCACTCGCATTAAACTAGACTGACAATGTTGAGGAGATGGGGCTTTGAATCCCAGTTGGATGAAATGAGGGTGGTTTTTCCTGAATATTTTTCTACTCCCCTGCAATTCTTGGTATTTTTCCTCTAAATTATACCTTCATTATCCCTAGAAAATTAACATAATTAGTACATAGGCCTATGCACATTTCCCGGATGGGTAGTAAGACTCGATAACAAAAAATAAAGTCATGTATGTAGGTTGTTGTAGTACTAGAAAAATATAAACACAAACTTAGCCTATATTATTTAAAACCGAAATAACATTTGTTTTCCACTCGAGAAAAACTTATAAATAGCTGAACTGTGAGTGGTTTGTCAAAGAGACCACAGGTTCCTTCTCACTTCTCCCCTCCCCCGTGTACTCCTGTCTGTCAAAGAGACCACAGGTTCCTTCTCATTTCTCCCCTCCTCTGTGTACTCCTGTCTGTCAAAGAGACCGCAGGTTCCTTCTCACTTCTCCCCTCCCCCGTGTACTCCTGTCTGTCAAAGAGACCGCAGGTTCCTTCTCACTTCTCCCCTCCTCCGTGTACTCCTGTCTGTCAAAGAGACCACAGGTTCCTTCTCATTTCTCCCCTCCTTCGTGTACTCCTGTCTGTCAAAGAGACCGCAGGTTCCTTCTCACTTCTCCCCTCCCCCGTGTACTGCCCAGCAAGCTGTTTTTCTTCTATTTGACACTCCCTCTCCTCGTGGACGTGCGCTCGGTCAGTCAACACCTGGCAGCAGCACTAGCTGGGCCCAGATATAGATTCTAATTTAACTAACATCTTAAGTTTTTGTGTTGTTACCACAGGATTTTATCACGAAATATTTATCTCACAGCTCATAGCTAGAACTGTATGGTTTTAATTTAGTCTAGTTCTCCATATTTATCTGGTAAAATGAAGATGTTTTTTGACAATTGACAATTTTATTTCTCGTTGCTGAAATAAAATCAAAACCAAATATAAAACCATGAAATCCAAGAGAGACTCTTAAATCTGTTGGATCTTTTATTTTCTTCGACGTACTCCTATTAATTGCTGATAAATTAGATCAATAGGACGCACATGTTTCGGTATATTTTTTGAGTACTATGGTGGTCTCCTAACACTTCTCAATCTAAGGCTTGCATGCATGGTTTAATTCAGCTGACTGATATTTTTTCACTTTTTTCAAAAAATTATAACATAATTTATTCTTATCCCTACATATGAGTATAATACATGAAATTAAAGCTCTAGACTTGTTCTTTTAAATTGTATATTCAAAAATGAATCTTAATACATTTTCAAAAAATATTTATTGATTTCTTACCCATTTTTTCATATCTTGAAAAGATAAAAAAATTACTTCAAAAACATTATTATAAAAGTCATAAAATTTAAAAACACAAATAATAAATGTATATTAGATTGATATAATGAACACAGCAGTCGAGCATAACTTACTGGAGTATGATATTCTATAAACCACATTCGTTACACCAGTATCTTTCTTGACTCTCTCCTCTTTATTTTGCCACTCGCCTTCAAACCCCTATCAGAACACACCTTGCGATATCTGGTAGCATCAGGATCATAAGTAGGAAAATGACGAGCAACATTGACAGTGGTCGTAAACTTTGTTCAGTCAACCCTCCACCCATTTCTGTTAACTTCAAAGCAAATGCTTCCATTTTATGGAACAGGTAGTAGCTGTAAAGCTTATCAGCTCTGTCCACACCAACTTTATTTAGGTTTAGACGGTAATCAGATCTGGTTTGACTACTTGGACTGGCCCATCTCTAGCTCTCACTTATATTTGAGAGGTTGTTGCTGTATGCTTAGTATACTAGTGAGTACACCTCTTTGTGGATCTCCACTTACATGCAAGTAAGTGTGCTTTACGTTGGAACATAACCTCACCTTTTTTAGTTCCTTTGTTTTGAAAACGGATGGTAGTCCGCTTCTGTTTTTCATAATGGTTTCAACCCTGAGTGTTTTCTTCCCCCACAAATCATTCAAAAGAGCAAGACTTGTATAAAATCGGTCCATGCAGTGACCCTTGACAAAATAATTACTGCATAGTCTTTAAAATATTCCCTGGATAGTATTGTCCTTGTTACCCATGCTCCCTTGTAACCAACACAATTTAGGACATAGCCTGTAGCTGCATCACACAATATAAACAGTTTTATGCATACTTATTTTGCTTATTTTTCATGTAAATAAAAATCCCACACAGTCTCTAAAAGAACATAAACCTTTAGCTAAAGCGAGATTCGAATATGGTTGAAAACTTTCACTGCATTTTTTACCCAAAAAAATGTCAAAAAAGAATGGATTTTATAGATAGGCTCATGTCCATCTTCACCTCGTTTTATGAAATGAGTATTGTCATTCAAGTGAAGCAAATAAACTATCCCCTTGAACCCATCACGAGGTAGCAGCCTCCTTGAAAAAGTGTCCCAATAAATATATCAGTGTGCCAGTAGTCATTGATATCTGGTAATTGCAATATGGACATGTTGTAAAGATAACATCTTACAAAGCCTCACGTTGTACGCCAATTGTAACGTATACATATTATCGGGTCCCGCGTTGGCTGCCAATTATAACGTTTACATATTATACAGAGTCTCGCTTTGTACATTTAATTGTAAAGATACCTATTTGTATCATCTCTTTAGAAAACCTCCACGTTGAGCGCCATTTGAAACATCACACAATATACTTTCTAAGGCTATATGAGTGGGTGCTATGTTTTGAAGACTAAAACTTCCATGTACTTCAAATATGTTTAATTTTATTTCCACACGTTTTTATCAACTGTAAAAACACTGTGCTCAATATTGTATACTAATTAGGCAATGTGCCTATATGTTGTTACATCTTTGTACAACCGTCCTACACACGTCTATCAACTACAGAAGACGAGAAGTGACTCTAACAACTAGCGTCAGCAAGCCAAGCGTCTTGCTGAGCTGTTGATTGTGAACCCCGTAAAATGGATACTCTCGAACCCAGATCATTACTTGATTTCTTTCCATCGACCAATAGGGAAATTATCTATGAGCGCGAAACTAAATCTGGCTTGGCGTCACTATGCACCTGCTATTATTTTACTGCGCAATACAACCCGGAAATCAGACCATGCCCTTGACACGTGCAGCTAAATGAAATAAAAAAAGAAACATGGCCATAGTTTAGAAAAGATGAGTTTAAATTAAGTTAACTTAAAAAAGGAAATACGAAGATATTTACTTTAAAATATGATCTCAAATATTAATAAAGACAGGATAATCAATATCATTACAATGTGCAGAACAATTAATAATAATAATAATATTTAGCATCGCGTCTTACTACCCGTTAGAGTTATATGCTTTACATACTAATTATGCTAATGGATTAGGAATTGGGAAGGTTGAATTAGAGGAAGTGAACCTGCATTTGCGTGGATGGAGAGTGAAAAACCATTTAGGAAAACCCCCCCAGTTCACCCCACCAAGATTCGAACCTCGATCTCCCCTTCCTCAGAAGTCAAGCTCAACACGACAAGCACGTTAGCCAACTACGCCACCGAGGTGGGTCAGAACAATTTAAAAAAACTTAAATAAATCATCCAATTTTATTCTTGTTTATCAAAGCCACATTGGTTTATTTTCCCCCCTGCCTTCTCATAAAAGCAATTCGTGAAGCTACACATCAATTAGTTTCTTTTCTAATTGTTTGCATTGTGCTGAAATCAAAAAATATCGTCAAACTCAGTACAATTGTCATCTAGTGGTACAGAAATAGCGGAACTTGACTCGAAAACCAGGTGTTCGGGGTTCTGAGTTTCACTTTCAGACCAATCACTGTTGTTTTCAGTGGAAGTTGTAGGTCTATTCCTTTCTCCTACTCTTGCCTGAGTCTCTTGTTTATCATCTGAGACACAGGATAAACAAGCACTAGTACCTTGAAACTAGCTCATAAATAGATTACATGGTGAAAACTATTGTGAATGTGCAAATATAGGTTAGAACTTTATTGTCCCAGAATCATCACTAGATCCATTTTCTTGTAGTAAATAAGAGGGATCATGATCGTTACATCTAATTCAGAACACAAATCTTCTATAAAATTATCAAGCACATCTTGATTCACATTCATATTTATTGTATCACACAGCTAGCCACAAAACAACAAAGTGTATGAAAAAATGGCTGCAGTCGATTGTTTCCAATCTATCAATATTTATAAAAATTGATAAAACCATTGAAATTAAACAAATACTAAAACTACGTTACCAGCGGATTCACAATAAACTAAACTAAACTGTAGAGCAGTCAGCAATTGTCTAGGGAACGGATGGATGTATTAAAGGCAACGAGAAAGTTCCGCTCGTATACCATACAAGTGCAGTCTGCCGAACTAAAACATTGCGCCTGCATCACATACGAGCATAGACCGGAAAGTGTTAAAAAAGAATGAAAACTGGACTACGAGAAAATATCTTTGGCAATCATTTTTAAGTATATAGAATTTATGATAAATAAATTGATAAAATGGTTGTATTTTAACATAAAAATAGTTCATATTGAAGATAGAATAGAATATTATATGGCCCTAAAAGCATTAAAAATATTAAATTTGAGTATATCTTTTGATACAGATGTGACATAAAAATATTAGTGGCATTTTTTTTAAATTACATTAATTTCCTATAACCATGTTGGTAAAACACAGTGGCGGCTCGTCCTAAAGGGCACAAGGGAACGTGCCCTCCCACCTAAACACCAAGTTATTCATACAAACCATTATAAGCTATAATATTTATATTTAAGCTATACAAACAAGGGAAATATTGGAATTAAATAAACCTTTTTTCTAGTTTTTCTTAAAATAATTATGACATTTAAAATTGCTGAGAGAAAACCTCCAAACAAGCAACTAGCTTCCCGATCGGGGCAAAGTAGTGAATGTTCCCCAAGTCATGGTGGACAAGAGGAAGGTGAGGGAAGGGACGGGATGCTCAGAACAGCTCTGCGCAACTCTCAAGTGGGGCAATATTTGAGTGTTCCCCTGCGAGTAGAAGCTTGGAGATAGAGGTGTCTTGTCTTGAGTAGGAGATGCACGTCACTGAAGGGCAAGGGCTCGCTGGGAGAGCGGTATTACACGGTCACATTTCTTTGTTAAAGAAATGTTATGTAACTTTAACAAATCGTCCAATATCTTTTATCAAAGGAAATATTTGTTCAAAGATTTACGCTATAGAACATACTCTAGGCTTTTATCAAAGAAAATGGCAACTGAAAGATTAACCTGGGCGCGAGAGACAGTTAATAATAGAAATTAATTTAGGGCGCAAATATCATAGGGGCACTTTTCAACAAAATGTATTTTTAGTGTTTAAAAATGTAATAGTTCAAATGAAATATTTAATAATTATTTATAAATAAAAAAATAGCACCTAAATATAAAATTCAATATTAAGAATTAAAAAAATAGACTAACAACATAATCACTTACCCGCCTCGGTGGCATAGTTGGCTAACGAGCTTGTCGTGTTGAGCTCGACTGCTGAGGACGTGGACATTTTTTAAAAATCAAACTCAAGTGTGTGGCATTGATAGCTTATATTTGGAGAAAGCTATAGAACAATTTGAGATACAAATTTAAAAAATTAGAAATGGTACCGACAAGGTTGAAGAACCCAAAGAAAAAATAAAGAAAACTTCATCCACCAGTGGAGATAGTAGAAATACTGCTGAAAAAGAAGTTTGTGACACTATTCTAACCCAAATTAAGGATAGATTTGATTTTAAAAGTCACCTAAGTGCAGCAAAATTATTCAATTCATTTTTTTTAAACTATCAAAAATCTTTTCCTCAAAATGTGTTTAACGAAACTGTTGCATCCTATTCCATGTTAAACGATATAAAATTAAAGAGTGAATTGAATGTAATTTACAGTCGTGATGATATGTGCAAAGTTGAGGGTGTGCTATCTTTATTAGTGTTTATTTCACAAAATAACCTGCGTGAGATTTTATCTGAAAGTTTCAAACTATTGGACATTATTTGTACTACACCAATGTCAACAAGTGAATGTGAAAGGTGTTTTTACACCTTAAAACGGATTAAGACTTTCTTGAGGAGTACAATGACGGAAAACAGACTAAATGCTTTAGCAGTTCTATCAGTCGAAAATATATTTATTAATTCAATTTCTGATTTCAACAACAAAGTTATTGAGGTATTCTCAAATATCAAGGAAAGGAGGATGGACTTCCATTACAAAATATAATAAATAAGAGGTGAGTTTATATTTTTATTAATTATTATTTATTTTCAATTTTGTGCCCTCCCATGAAAAATGTCACGAGCCGCCACTGGTAAAACATAAGAGTCAATTTAAGAATAATAATGTATAAATAAATTCTTAGATAATGTTATTGTGCATTGTAATTATTTTATGGTCCTTAGATAATCCGAATATTCTTGATAATTTTAGGTTCGGATTAGTAATACCTTGCTGTAATTGCTACTTTTTAAGCACCACATCTTAGTATCTGTTTAGGTTATATGCATATGTACTAATTATGCTAATGAGCCAGGGATGAGGAAGGTTGAATTTAGAGGAAGTATACCCGCATTTTTTGAGGTAGAGGGGTAAACCATATATAAAAAAAACTCAGTACACCGTACCCCGATTCGAACCCCAATTTTCTTATCCTTTGGAAGTCGTCTTAAACACCAAGTGATGGCTTAGACCATGCGGCCACCGAAGCAGGTTCATTGTTATTGTGCGGCGGTGTGGCTTCATTAGCCAGCTGTTTGTGTGGCAGGCTCATCACTCATCAGTGTATTTTCTAAGTTTTCTCTTATGTTTGAAGCAATAAAGTCCACTCACAATTTGTTTGAGTTGAAATTTTAGCATTTCATGACAGCCCACAAATTTAGCAATGCTGAAATATTGGGAGAATGAGACGACATGTGGTCATTATCTATGAATAGTAATACAATTCACAGTTAGCAATAGTTGTGTCAAACATTAATAAAAGGAGAGTGTATATTGGTTTGAATGCAACATACTTACACAATCACTCCATCAGAATGTGAATGTGTCTAACAAGATGGTTGTGTGACACACAAGTCTAGCACCGTAGTTCGGCCGCTAGTTTGTCTGCCCAACTAATTATCTAAATGCATTTGGCTCTAATCCCAGCAAGGGTGGAAAATACAACTATGAAATTTGGTTTTTAATTAATGTTTCAACCTCAAGGTGGATTCCCCATCTCATTCGTCGTATGTGACATTTGTTTGAGCACTGGGATTATTGTATTTTTTCAGTGTGAGTGTGAGAATTTAAAGTCCCAGCTGGTCACAGTGACGGAAAAGTACAATGCCCTCGCTATGAGGCACATCCAGTACAAGGCCAAGCGTAGAGCACAAGTTGATGAACTCAGGTGAGATACACATTTTTACTGGGGAAATGGCCCAATTGGAATCTTGATTAATTTACTCTTTATTAATCAAAATTTCAAAGGAAACAATTGAATTTATAGTATCTAAGGTTTTTTAAAAATAGGGTTTAAAAATTGTAATGTTTCTGGATTCAATAAGCATCAATCCCGCAGGCCTATAAGAAAACTACATTTTCTCAAAATAACATGCCACACAAACAACTTAAATCTTACTTAGCTCATTATGTTCATACTTCACCACAGGTTAGTTGAATAGTGATTAAACAAGATTGTTAACACTTTTCATTGCTGCCATTGAACAAAGGGTCTTGAAGAAAAGTGATCCTACCACTCAATCCCTCAACATAGGTTTCACTCTAGTGGAACTCATCATTGGTTATACAGGGGGCTGAGATTGGTTTGGAAGCATAACGCGGTACCAGAATACTGGAAAAGGGAGTGATAGGAAGAGGTGTACAATATATAGGGGGATAACGCTGATGTGCCACTGTACAAACAATATATGAGAAGTTACTGGAAAATAGAATAAGAAATAAAAAGAAAGGAAGTTGGAGAGAGGAACAGAACGAATTTAGGGAACAAAGGTATACAAAGGACTTAACCTTTTCCATACAACAGCTGATGAAAAGAAGGTATGAATATGGGAAATACTTGGTATTAGCGTTTATGGATGTGGAGAAGGCATATGATAGCATGGATAGAAATAAAGTTTGTAAAGCAATGGAGGAGGTTGAAGTGGAAAGAAGAGTTGTAATGAGAGTGGAGAGCATGTATGAGAATAACATGAGTTGTGTTAAGATGTAGAGCGAGAGGATGAAGTGGTTCCAAACAAAAAAAGGAGTGCAGCAGGGGAGTGCCCTTTCACTATTACTATTTGTAATGGAAATGGAAAGGGTCACTAACAAAGTGGCAGGAAAACTCACGAAGGAAAGAATGAAAGCCACGATGTTTGTTGATGAATTGATGGTATTGACAAAGAATAGAGTAAGGCCTAGTAAAGCTATAAAGTTGGAGAGTTGAAAGCATGATTGAGACAAAGGGTAGAAGTAGAAAGGATCTAATGAGAAGAAGACAGCAGGGAGAGTTGTTCAAATGTAAGAGAGAATAGGAATGTTGAGGCTCTGGGACTGAAGTTATCTAGGAAAGAGTGGGGATACAGGGAGTACATGAGATAGTAGAGGAAGCAAGACTGAAATGGTATGAGCATGTAAGGAGAACAGAAAAAGAGAGGATGCTGAAGAAAATAAGGAAACTTAAGTATGTAGGGAAAAGATCGCAAGGGAGGCCAAGAAAGAGATAGGAGCAGCAGATAGCAGAAAATATTCAAATGAGAGGAGAAAAATGGTGGAAGGATAGAGGAAAATGGAGGAATTTTACTAAACTGACCCTGCCACAGGTTGCAAACAGTTATTGTTGATTATGATTATGATGGCGGTGGTGGTGGTGGTGATGGTGGTAAAGGTGGTGGTGGTAAAGAAGTGTTTTGTATTTTTGTTTTCCTCTTTAAGACAGTTACATTGCGTGTTTCACACTCCCTACCAAGAAGTTTCAACAGAATGAAACCTAAGTCGGGGGATTGGATGGTAATTACCAATTTTATTCAAGAGGCACCCATTTACCTCTGTCCAGTGGCACCAGTGTAAAGTGTGAACTGTGTTCTTCTTTTCATGTAAAAGCAATATTGTGTTCATTACATTTTATGTATTTCTATTTCTTTTTCCCGTTCCTTCTAGAAATATCAAAAGTACCACAAAAAAAGCTAAAGTTAACCGGAGTGAATCCAGGATTTTCATGAGGAAGGGGGCTGTACATACAGGTACTAATTACGCTAATGAGCTAGGGATACGGCAGGTTGACTCAGAGGAAGTGTACCAGCATTTGGGTGACGTGAGAGTGTAACACTAATTTGGAAAATCCACCCTCAATACCCCCGAGCAGGGTTCGAACTGTGATCTCCCTGTGATTGGGAGAGTGACGCGTTGGACCATGCTTGTGCGGCCACCCAATCAGCAATCAGCTCACCACACTAGCATCTGTGATATTTCAGGAGTCGACTGGATGCGGAAATGAGCTCCTTGCAATGTCAGGTGGACAGCCTGCAGTCACAGTTGGGAGTGCAGAGAAAGATGTTGATCGCCGAAGAGAGTTTCCGAGAGAGAGTGGAGGCTGATTACCGGCAGTTACAAGAGGAGAAGAGAGGACTCATGGTTAGGTAATATTGCACCAATTAACTTTGTCATTTGGCCCCAAGTCTAATAAGGAGAAATGGTTTGTCAGGAAACTGTTGTTTGGTTTTAATTGTGGTTGTGCATTTAGTTTGTTGCAGTTAGAGAGTCGTGTTAGAGAGAAGGAGAGGGAACTATCGGTTCTGGGGAGGAAGATCATTCTTCTTGAGAACAATAACTCTGATCTTCTTGCTAAGGTCCTTCAACTCAAGTATACCTCTAGTCGTCACCCAGTCAAGAACCTGGTACCCAAGAGCAACAGCGTGGAGGGCATTCTCACAGACCTGGGCACAGTCTGAGATCTTACACTCTACTATACTACAGAGACAGTCGGCTTCTTTGGGTGGTCAATCTTGTTGTTTGATAGGATTGACACTTTTTAACTATCCACTAGGTTCGGTCAGGTAAAGAAAAAGGTTGGGTAAAAATCAAAGCAAACTATATTATGTTATGCCGACTTTTGAATTTAATTTATCTATGCTTATGTTATAAAGGTAATTTACTTTTTTTTGTGCTAAAATTCTGTTAATTACCTGTTCTAAATATGATTGCATGTTGAAATATGTCATGTTTATTGAGATATTTCAAATCTGTTCATATTATAACAAAGTTTTGATTCCAATGTATCGAAGCTGCATAGGTTTTTGTGGGTGTTTATGTCTAATTAGTTTGTTATCATAGGCAGAAAATGCATTACTTGGCATATTCTTATCAGCGCTAATATCATCCAACAGAGCCAACTGTTTCTTATAAACACTACTGTACTAATGTCTAGGTGTTGATTTTCTACCAGCCAACATAAGCTCAATAATTATATTTCCCAATAGCTAATCTCTAACTATCACAAAAAAAATTGTGTTTTCTATGTATTGAATGTTCTTTGCTTGACACACTAAAGAAGGTTTTATCTTGGTTTTACTTCCATATATTTTTAATATCTTGATCCACTTCAATTTATGAAAGCTGTGTTGTAACAACTTTAACAATTATTTTAATGTCCTCGCCTATCATTGTGTGTTGTGTTTTAAGTTGTTTCATAATTATGTCAGGCTAAAGTGCATTGATTATGATGAGTCTATTTCATACATCATTCTGAATCCATCCAAAAAGGTAAACTTTTGATAAATAACTTCCATGTAGACATAATGTGTTGAATTGTTCTTCCCTTGTTAAGAGTTAGTATTAAAATACCTTTCATCTACCAAAGTATAGAATAAAAAATGTGTTTGTTAAATTTAAGTGAAATGTAAGGAAGGGGCTACCAGTAACGTATTAACAGTGAAACTAGTCCAAAGTTAAGTAAATAGGACAATGCATTGTAATAAAAGATGTGAAGAATTGCTAACAACCACCTGCTAGCTGATGTAGTTAGTTTAGTGTACTACCCTTAGTCGTTATTAATCAATTAATTTTGTGTCTTACAAGTAGTGTAACAATCAGTTTTGTTTCTTTATATTAGGGATAAATAATCCAGTATTCCACCAATAAAAACACCTTTCCTCATTCTGCCTTAAAAAAGCAGGTTTCAAACTGAATGTTGCTATTAATGGAAAAGTATAACTTAGCACTATGTTGCTACTGGTGGACAAAATATCACAAAATAACTAGGTGTTAAAAATAAAATAAAATTTCCGACTCTTTTACCGATGACATCACTTATCATTACATGTATGCAAGTGTATGTACCGTGTTGGTCGTCAGGATGCAGGTTTGTACCACAACGCTATAATAGAAATAACATGAATTAAATATCGGAATGGGGCGGGAAATGAGTCAGAATATTGGAATTCGGGACGGGAAATTTTAAAATTTCTCTTTAGAATAGTCTTAGATTTAAAATATATGGATTTATAAACTAATGTGATAAAACTTGTTAAAGTTATAATACTAAAACCAGCTTCGGTGGCTGCATGGTCTAAGGCATAGACTAGAGTGCCGATGACAGGATATTTAGTTTGATCTTGGCCGGGTGTACTAAGGGTGGTTATTCCTAAATGGTTTCCCGCTCTATCCATGCAAATGCAGGCACACCTCTAAATTTAATCTTCCTCATTCCTAACACACTAGAGTAATTAGTACATAGGTATATAACTGGAACGAGTAATAAGACACGGTGCAAAAATAATAAAATAAATATGGGCGAATAGCATTTTTTTTTTATCAAATCAAAAAACAAAATTTTGAATAATTATCAAAGAATACAATTAATAAAATAGCTGATTTTATTAGATTTTTGATGGAAATTATTTTTATTAGTTAATTTCATTTGAAAATGGTGTTTTATTTAATTATTTGCATAGTGCAAAAAATACTAGAAAACATTTTTTGGCCGCTCTTCAATTTTCTATAAGTATGAAACTGGAAAATATTATCTACGTTTTAAACCTCTTAAAAGTTACTTTTCTTAAATGTTCTTGCTAGGTTTGACACCCCTTATACTCTACTCCCTGTTTGGCTCACCAACAACAAACATGCTGATCCCTCATAAATGGTTGACCTTGGCAAGTTACTTTCTTCCTCCTTTTTCTCTCATTTCCACACCCCAAAAGATAGTAGGGTAAATCTTTCAAGCTCGGTCACTTTCTGAACCTAACAAATAACTGTTGATAGACACGCGCCTCCCCAACTTGCTTGTCTCTCTACAAGTGCTAAGATAACCCCCTCCCCATCCCAGCCACCAAGTTTGCTAAATAACAATGAAGACTTGTCTACAAAAGAGATTAACAGTGATGAGCCGGCATTAACTTCTAGAACACAAGCGCCCCTTGTTTTGTTTCCCACCCGAAATTTTTCAGGAAAGGGTCAATCCTGCCCGACCTATAGGAATAGATAAATTCCCGACCTTTTTCCAGAGGGTTCGAGATCCCATCCACCCCTAGTAATTTATTTAAGTTATGTTGCTGGACAATGAATTTGTTGGTGCAGGTTTTTCAGGGAAATGAACTTGATATTTGTTTGGGTTCGGGTTGAATAGTGGTGTCCGGTAGTTTGGGTTTTACAAGTAAGTTGTATAGATTGGCTGGTTGTTTATAGGTTACTTTTGGAGGCCCCTTAAGACAAGTTGTGTAGTGGTGGAGGATTGCAGCATGGGGAAACCTGTTTTCAAGAGAGTGTTTAGTTTGAGGAGTCCTAGGTGGTATGTGGTGACCAGAGGGATGTTGATGTTGTGGGCCCGCTATTTTGAGCTCTTGTCTATTTGACTACACACCAGTGCTTTGGGGTAGCCTCGGATTTTTTTTATAGTATTGTGAAAGGTCATCATGGTCATGTTCTATCTAACAATTTCTACTCCAGTATCACCAAGGTAAGTGTGCTGGCTATCCCTCCTAATCTAAACCCCTTGATCTAGCATAGTGCTCTATTCCACATAACTTTTATCATAATGAAATATATATCTATATGTGTTCTATCTTTTAAGTTATGTTGCACATTTTACACTCCTCCTTGATGAGTTCCGGTAGAATGAAACTTAAGTCGGGGGATTGGGCGGTAATGATTGATTTTCTTTTAAGAGGCAACCATTACCTCTTTGTCCATTGGCAGCAGTGTAAAGTGTGAACTGTGTTCTTCTTTTCTTTGTAAAAGCCATTTTGTGTTTGTCCCCCTTTTATATGTTTCTATCTACCCTAACTATACCTTCTTCTAAATATAATACAATTTTTATCATATTGTGTGATTCTTTTTATTTAACATAATTTTAACATATTTAACTACGATATTATTTAATAATTATTCAAAATTTGTGAACAATATTTGCTTTGATTTGAGACTCGATTCAAACTCAAAATACCTGCTTCGCAGAGGTCTATCTTCAAGGGTATGTTATTTTAAGATATATTTAATAATTCCTGCTAACTAGCTAATAAAACGTCAGTGCTATTAGATAATGTCCACTTGGAAGGGTCTCTAATTATTAATACTGTATACCCAATTTAAATGTGTAAATTAACAGTAATTTTTCATGGTTGGGAGTCAAACTTTAGTCTTATCAATAGAAAGACACTACAACTAATAAACTTTTGTGAACCATTTGTTGTCAATATTTTGGCCAGCAATAACTAAGGAATTACAGTAAACTGTGGTAACTTAATACACTCAATGTACGAAATGATCAAGAACTGATCAAGCTTGAAATTAATTGATAAAATTTTAATTTTTTATATTCATAATTAGGGCTGGGCCAATCATCTGTTTTGCTGATCATGCCAATGCTGATAGGCTGATCACCTATGCTGATCATTTGGTTTATTCAACTTTAAATATTACAAAGCTAATATGACTATTAATAATACTAAGAAATCAACTGTTTATGTGGGCCATGTTATTATTAGTCCTACCATATTTTAAAGATAGTAAGTTTTGGTTAAATTGACGCCACTTTTCTCATAGTTAATGGATTACTATTTAAGTCCTCATTTGTAAATGTTTATCAGTAAAAAAGGGTCGATATTATGTTTAAAATGGTAGACACTTTTTAATTAAAGATATAGATCGTACACAAAATTTCCTGAGTGTATTTACGTCCATTTTTATGGGAAAGGGGTCCATGGCTTTTGTCAGACTCTCATAGGGGTTCGTGACCCAAAAAAAGATTAAGAACCACTGGACTACTATGGCAGCATAGCTATAGGTTGATCATGGTCACTTAGATTCTGTTGTTGCTTGTTGAGATATTTTCCATGAAAACTCTTGAGCATTCTTCCGCTCAAGGGCGTACAAAGCTCATTTTTATAGGGTGGTCTGCTAAAAAAAAATACTATATCTTTAGCCAATAACCATTTTTATATGTTCCTATATATTGACCCCTCCCCCCTCAGGGAGGGGACCCCCTCAAACCCACTTTTCTTCACCCTGGCTTCTGCTAGTAGGATGTGTGTTTGCTGTCCCGACACACCTCGTGACTGTTTGCGCAATGGTGCATCCATAAATACACTTGGTTGGGAAGGGGGAGGGCAAAGAACAACATTTTAAAATAAAACGAGGGCCAGACGCACAAGATATTTATTGATAATTAAATCCCTCCTGAAGCAATTTGAAGTTATTTTTATGGTCACTTAGGACAACTATTTAACTTATTTAAGAAACTTTTTCCCTAAATTGATAATAGGTAGTAAAAATCACTCAAATGTACACCATTCTTTGGTTCATGAATAAAGGCTGAAAGAATTTTATAACAAATTTAAAAATTCAGTTTTATTACTAATTTTAGAACAATTTTGATAACATTTGACCTTTGTAAATGAGCAAATAACAGTTTTAAGACTGGTAGTAAGACGTGCTTCAATAACACTTTTCAAATGTGTATTAAATTTTCTAAATTTAACAGAAATTAAAGTTTCTAGGATTTTTGATCTCATGTGATATTATTTTAAAACTTTGAGAGTAATTTTAATTCATTATGCACAGGCGACGATAGTGAGGAATATAGGAAAAGGAATGTCCCCCCACAAATCTGCTTAAATGGGATACTCTTAGTACTACCAAATAATTTTAATTCACTTATTTAATAAATGGAAAATTTACATTTGGACCAATGTACAAATTATTAATTCATTTACCATACAGTGTTATTGTTATTTACTAGTTACAATATATATTTAATTTTCTAATTTAAAGGGAAAATAAGTTCCTTCTAGTCCCCACCCCCTTCCCTCCAATAAGAGGCCTATAGCACTCTGCCATAATGCACTGACTAACCAGCTCTGGTAGATCTTAGTTCAAATCCCAGTCAGGTCGAAGTTATTTATGTGAAATTGTGTGATACCAAGTATAGCAAACCCTATCGTGTTAAGGGCCTCAAAACTATTGATGTACTTCAACATAAGAATGATGGATACTAGTTAAAGTTGACTTCTACCTTTATTTTGCTAGGGTTTAAATAGTAACTAGGGTTGGTGTAATCCCCATGGGCCTCCAGGACCAAATCATACAGAATTATGTACTAATGTTACATGAAACAATTCCGGCATATCTTGGAAACTAATGGAAATAGTGAAATAAACAACTTAGAAATTTAAAATTACACCTCTAGATTGAAATATCAAACATATAGCTGAAATATATTTGCATTTACAAAGTTTCGTTGGGTAAAGTGAAAATTCGGCAGGAAAACAATAGAATTTGAAGTAAAAACATTTAATTTTAACTTTACTTTATGAGATGCATTAATAGATTAGGTTTGCATAATCAATATCAGGCCAAATAATGGAGAAGTTGTAGACAAAATACATATAACAATTTACACAAAATATTATAGCTAAAACACTAGAAAATTTGACAAAATCAGCAATGAAAATAAAAGTGTTTGCAGAAAATTAAAAGCATATTTGTAATTGAATAATTAAGGCAATTCTTACCGAAGCGCAATGGTGGTAGAGGGTTCAAAAAGTAGTTAAACATAAAGTTGTCTTTGTAGGTATATTGATACAGTACATGTAAGCTGGGCTTATGAAATATGTTTCTATGGTTTTAGCTTACCACCCATATTTCTTTTATATATAATAAATTTCTGCCAATACACTACACAAAATGTGTATATACAGTTGCTTTGGTGTCATCCGATGCAGTCCACACACCCCTGGTGACTTCCCTACAGAAGGGCAGTATTAATTATAATTTCATTTGTTTACGACTTTGTATACAATGTATCAAAGATATTTTTTTTTAATTGGTCATTTAGTGTGCATAAAGGTATACCTTTTGAATATCAAGTCGGCAGCCTGGACTAAAAAATGTAACCAGAATAAAAAGTATATATATGTGCTTGTGAATGTGGGGAATGCCAGGCCTTCACCGTGGTTCGGATTCCACGTTAAACTGTAGGTCCTTCATTTCATCTCACAATCACCCTACCATTACACATTAACGTAAGTGCGTATAACCCGAACGGGTAGTAAGACGCGGTGCTAATAATAATAATAATATATATGTGCTCCATATTCTAATTATACTTTATACACTTTTAAGTTTTTTATTAAAATTATTTATGGTTGAAGGAGAGGAAGATGCCTCTCTCTCTCTCTGTCAGTCTCGCCCCCTCCTTTCGAGTCATCAAGGGGTTTGTTGGAAGTATAACTTTAGTTTTGTAAAATACATTCATAGGGTATTTGCTCATTTCCCAAAATACAGTATCTTATTTATTTTTGTCCAATTCCAATTTAAAAAAATTTTTGCCATGATTTTTTCTGGTAAACATAAACAGATGAATATAATATGTCAAACCAACCAATCATTGAATGATTTAATATGCTTGCAGTTGGAAGTAAAATTGTGGTAAATTTGCTTCTCATAGTCTCGACTCTGATGACCTTGGGAATGTGCCCCCACCTACCCTGTATATTCATTGTACCATGACTCACAACAGTGGCAATACAGCTTCTATGCTGGCCTGCTGACAAAAGGCCGGCTTTAATAATCGGGGGCGACCATCGGCTTACTGACTGTGAATTATAGTCTGCATCTGCCCAGACCTATTCATAATCCCCTTCAAGAGTTAATAATTTGAAAATAATATTTTTGATCTTGTCTTAATTTTTAGTTCTTTTTGTACCCCTGGCCCAAATAAGACTATTGTTGCTCACCTTGTGATCAGTTATGTAGGTGAGAGAAATATCCAGCAGAACAAGTTTGATCTCTACACTTGTAGGTTGTGTTACATGTAAATACGTTGTTATTTATTAATTTTAATGTACAAATTATTAATGATATCCATATTAGTGGTGTTGTTACTTTTCAAACTGATCTCATTTGTGTGTCCTGTACACTGATTGTTCAGCTAACAACAATTTCATAATATTAAATATTAAGTCTAGTGTCAATGTTTAAACTGGCATTCATATTTATGTAAGGAAATTGTTTTATTTGGCTGTACAACATGTCATTAAACTTTAATAAAAACTTGTCATCATCTCATTTTCAACGTTTCACACAGCTTTAATAGTAAACAAGAGTCATTTGAACACTTTGTTTAGAAATGTTTAACTAAGTAACACCCATTTCTGACATTTTACAAGATATGTTTTTAAGGCATCCATAATATGGGTAAATATTTTACAATGTGTATCATCAATAAGGAACATATTTGTGTTAACATGTCTAGAAAAAGCAACGTACCCAACTATGATACATGATAACTCTTGACCATTGTCAAATCTCACTATTTCATAAATAAAGGGTCTAATCAAATATATTTTAAATAAATCCTCTGCTAATCAAAGTATAGTGAAACGCACAGCATTATTGGATTCAAAAATTAATGATACATTATCTATTAACAGAAGCGTACCCACAGAGGGGGGGTGGGGGGAGCTTAATGGGGCTTGAGCCCCCTCTACTGTAGTTTGGGAATGCTCTGAGATCCATGCAGATCCGAAGAAAAAATAAGTGGAGGAGGGGAAGGGGGGTTAAACATTGTGAGCAAAGAAAATATCCTTGTGATGACCCTCCCTAGTAGTCCTAATTGATGTTCTTGCAGTCTAGGAAGTGGCCTAAGTCCTGAGGATTGCAGCTGGTTCCAAATCTCCCAGTTTCACACGTGGTTCCATCGAGGAGTTACACAATGTTTAGACATTTACCTATTATAAATAATCGGTGAATTTTTTTAACACTGTGATGACTAAGCCAACTTTAATTTAGGCTTATTTATTTATTATTTTGTTTAGCTTATCACGTTTATAATAGTAGAAATAAAAACGTTCAAGTTAAAAAATACCAATTAAAAAACCTTCCAAAAAAAGCTTCTAGGTTTATATAATGGTTAAAAAAATACCATCCGGTGGTTGGGGGGACCTCCACACAAACCCCCTTGAGGCCCACAGGCTTTGCAATCCTGTGTAAACTACTGTAAATAAAAAATACTAGGACTCTCTAGGTGTTATGATTTCAAGATTCGAGCCGAGCTTGTCATTAAATCTTGGGATCGAGCTAGAAAGTTTTGTAGACTCATCATTTACAAGCTTCTTCTTGATGAACTGTAAGTACAAATCAATTTACCAAACCATTGTAATTTTAGGCTTTTTAATTTAGATGATTAGAAGATTTCAGTTTATTTCTGGGCGAAGCATTTTCCAAGGTGGGAAATGGTGTGTAATTTTAAGTTGGTTTGTTGTATCAAAGTTTGGTGCAGCATCCAGCAAAATGTGTGCTGTGTGACCACAAGGAAGGACACCTCCACCTTAGACTGGTTCATGTAAAAGTGACATGTGACAAGATACAAATTTAAATATTTATCGAGGATTTGTGGATTAAGATGTAATGTATTAATTTCTCATTGTTCTACTCATATATGTTTGTGGATTATTTTGTGTTCTAAATATCATAATTTCTACTATTTACTTGTATTTATTAAAATGTTAAATTGTCCCACATTGTCGACTCTCCCGATGAATAATAAAGTCTTAGAACAAACCCTCGTAAGACCTAAACACTTATTTTAATTTTATTAAGTTATGGTGTTCCAATCAAAATAATCACCAGACCAGAAATATGGTTATTCCATTTCACTTTGGGCGACTCAGTTTACCCTGAATGGAAGTAGTCTTACCTTGATATTACTCTTATCTTATTAGCTACGTAAAGTGGGACAATACAAACTAAGCTAAGGGTTCATCTTATGTTTCATTGCGGAAAATGAAGGCTCCACTTCGGTATTTAGTAGGAAGTGTTAATATAAAAATAAATAATTTCTAAAAACATGGGTAAGCAAATATTGCCAAATGCCAATCCTATCACATTTATTGCAACCAAGAGACAATCTTGAAAAGTCTAAACTAAACTACAATTATAATCATTTTCCATAAATTTAAAGCAATATACTTAAATTCAATAAAATAACTGGCAAACATACTGCATTTATATTACTATAATGTCTAAATTGGTTGATTTAATTACTTCATTTTGAGTCTGCATAATTTCTGTAAAATCCCAAAAAAGTAGAATAGCGACAGTGGTTGGCAACGCTTTTAAGCTGGTTTTGTTATCTTACAATTCAAAATTTGGAGAGGGGAAAGCATTGATATAAGCTATTGCTTTCGTTCAAGGTCAACATCGCTTCGGGACTGGTTGCAGATGATACAGCAAAGGAAGGTAAAGATTTGAGCACAGTCGTTATCAGAATAATGTTGTATAGGTCCCACAGCACTTCTTTGGTGCTGACTGACAGCTCACAGCTGATATGACAGCTCTGTAAAGTAACTAGAACAAATTATGTATCCCTCCGCCGAACCATATGATCTGCAAAAACATGCTTTAGAATGTAATTTTTTTCTAAATTGAATTTAATCCCATATAAGTTTTTATTGTAATAAATAAATAAGTTTTATTTTAAAAAATCCAATTTTCTTATAAAAAATTATCCAGAA
>CABFVZ010005528.1:6189-20838 GCA_902151445.1 Timema monikensis | reverse complement strand
GGGGGGAGTTCATTTATCAAATATTGCTCGACGACGACGGTCATCTCAAGACTAAACAGGGAGGGGGCAGACAAATCGGACCTGCACGGAGAGATAACTAACTTTTTATGACTTTTAGTATAAGATATACTAATTTTATTTTGAAAATTGAAACCTGGACACAGGAATCGAACCCATAACCTTTGGTTTAGTACGCCAATGCTCTAACCACTGAGCTATCCAAGAGTCATCCCGTGCCCAGGGTCAGTCTTCACTCATATTTTAAGACAGAGTCTGTGATGGACGTTCGGAAATCATCGGCTACAAATATGTGATCTATTAAGATCACGAGATATCAGATAACGCAACCACCTTCGACTCGGTAGTTGGCTTATTGCTGCCACTTGTACAATTATTATAATTTTTAAGGATCACATATCATTAAGAATAAAATAGCCAAAAATATTATATTTGTTTAGTACAGATTTAGCCGCATCTAGATATCATATTCTGAAATAATAAACAAATATAATAGATTTGGCTATTTTATGGTCAACTGTTATATATATTTTTTTGCGAAATTTTGACATATGTATTACCTGAGTGTGTGGAGGAATTCATGATTATATTATATATTATTTTTCACGATGTTTAGTCCGGTTAAGAAAGCGAAACAAAAATTAATTACTACTGTATTTTTTAACTAGAAATTTATTACTACAAGCAAAAGATTATTACAAGATATTTTTTTAATTTGTTATCTTCTTATAATAATTTTTGCTTAGAGGTCAGAGGTGGTTTTCAGCCCCACGAACCCCCCTCTGGATACGTACCTGAGTGAGGTAATATAATACAAGAAAGGACTGGTTAGAGCTGTATAAGCTAGGTTTTTGGTTACAAAATAATACCATTTTCAGTATTAAATATTGCATGATTAAACTCTTGATGCTATTTAAATAAATGGTACGAAACTCCGCATGGACTTTCTGACTCCATTGTTTCAAAATTGAGATATTTACTCAAAACTCGTAATATATGGGAAACGAAATAATATATACTAGCAAACACAAGCAAAAATTGCGTTTTACTTAAGTTAAACATTTTTTTACTCCCGAATTTAAATTTTATTAATTTATTTTCAAACAGTGAAACTGTTTGCTAATATAATGTCAACATACTGTTTTAGCCTTTCTACTCCCTAACAAATATATATTATGCAATCAACCAAAACAATTTTTTTTCTAACGTTATATTACCTCACATGTGCAAACAAGAAAGCATAACATTTACCAGTGTGCGCTATTTGATATTTCATCCCGGCAAAGTTGTTACGTATCTATTGCTAGCTGTTCTCTATCTTTAAATATCCATGCCTTTCTAAACAACATTTTCTAAGAATTTTTAAAATAATAACATATTCTTACTATTTTTTTTATTGACAATCAGCAATTAATTAATTTAAAACATCCATAGCCTGCAGCCACAACAACAACGTAGAGTTTTTTTGACAAGCAGCAATATTATTATTATTTAGGTCTTGTGGCCACTACAGGTAGTAACTACGTTTAGAGTTTAGAGTGCAACATGAATTATATAATTGTGATAGCAAGAAAAAACATATAATTCCTCTTTTACCTAATAAAAAACATAGGAGAGGATATCATCTATTCTACCATCTAGAAAATGAGTAGGAGTTACCTCCAAAATAGTTCAGCACACGCTGAGAGGCGCTAGAACGCCTAATGACAATGTCTCCAAAGTTTTTGCTTGGCGTTCTTACTCTTCCCACACCATCAAACACAATAACGTTCGGTTCATTGCTGGCCTTTTCCAATAGCACATCATTATAACTTTTGTTTTTCTTAAGTTCGTTTAAGTACTTGACACGATTGTATTCCTCTCTCTAGATCTGGTCTAATGCACTGCACAATACCTCCTCGTCCCGATAGGAATTCTGGTGAACCTCTGTAGCTGGATTTGGAGGTGTTTGGTTACATTGATGTTTGTGTCGGATAAGGTTGGAGATCTTTGCGTAGGACTACTCACAAATGCAACATTTAAATGACATAATGGCATCTGGAGATGCAGCGAAAGAAATGGCATAAATAAATATCTTTGGGAGAAAAAAACAGACTCGCTCAAGTAGCAAAGCCCTCTACGCACAAACTGATTAATCTTATACATGTTCCCCTCTCACAATGTAAACTATTTTCAAAATGTCGAAAATACATCACCGTTAGCTCCGATGACGTCAGCAGTGTTTGTGAGAATAGTAACGTAGTGAAATAAGGCTACGGCAACATGAGCACACCTGGTTTTTTAATTAACTTATAAACATCATACTTTGTCCTCCAAGATATATCATACAGCGTGCTTTAGATTTAAATACTTACAATCCAAATAATAGGCAGACTTTGGAAGGAAGAAGTTACTGAAACTGCCCAAACCGATTATGTAGTCATTGGGTTTTTGACCCATAATTTTGAGATTTGAATAAGTTTTGTACATAGTTAAATCCTCGATATTTATGGGTTCTTCGGACTTTACCTCCTCCGTTGGTGGTGCGCACGTGAGTGACTCTGGCTGTGAGTACTCTTCTGACTCTGATGTCTGATAGGTAGGCGACTCTGGCGGTGGGTACTCAGTTGACTCTGGAGGTGGGGGCAGTGGCTCTAGCTTCGTGAATGTTGTGACGGGTGATGTGTTTAGCGGAAATTGCACACAACACATGTCATATCACATAGGTAAAACTCCTCGTTTATCTCGTACGGTAGTACTTCAGTCTCTCTTATCGTGTGACAGATAGAGTCGCAGAACTTATTGTAGCCTCGCTCCTGTGGCACACCTCTGTCGTGGTTCATTACTTTGTAGACTACATGTCTATCGCTCACAGCCACACTGTGAATATTTTCTGCTCTAACATAGGCACGTCCCGCTATCGTATGACCCACAAACATTAAATTAATATAATCGATTCTAAGCATGGTAAGCATACTTGACAGCTAAACATGTTGGATGGTTTGTAGGGTCCTTAATTTGTCCACTGTCCTTATAACCGTGAAATACGGTATTACACGTCTTTAACATGTGCATTTTTATTAACTGCCCAGCTGCCCAATATTTTTTTAAAACTGCTTGACTCTTCTGCCCATCTCTTAAACGGGTTCAAACTTCACAATGGTAGTTGAACCGGGTTTTACTTCTGCGCAGGTAAATACCAGTTTTTAGTTACTAAGCTCGCACACGTCTTCATCTGTTAGAGTACCAAAACGACAGGGTAAAATTTAAAAAAACACTCACCATCTAGATAGGCTATTAGGCGTCTCCCGAACTTTGTATTGACCGCTTTTAATTTATCCACCGAGAACTTTTGATCGAAGATGAGATTACGCAATTTTACGATATGCACGGCGTCAACAATATTTACTAGCTGCTGTAACTGGTCCATCTTGATCCGCTCTACAAACGCTTATAAATAGACGGCCAAGTGGGACCCCCTATATATTCACCCCTCTTCCTCCCTCTATTGACATCACGTGGTCTTGCAATGGTACGAGATGAACAGGTTCAATGACGTCACGGTTTCAAGAACGTGGTATATTCGTGTTTCGACTTGTGTTGTTGAGCCGCCAATCTAGCGCCAGATATAAGTCATCTGGGAAAACCCATTGACGGGAAGTATTGTGACATTACCCATTTCTGTCTGCTTTCCCGTAATTATTTATGTCTAGACTTGTAGAACCGCCATTTGACGACGGTGAACGGTCGATTCATATAAAACAGCATAAATTTACCGTTTCACGTCAATTTTGCTCTTGCATAAACCGAATGGTGATGTACTCTCGGGAATCCACCAGTTGGGGTAGGGTTTTCCTGAACCAAATGCTGGTACACATTCTACCTGGTCCAATTATATCAAGCGAAATATTGTCGACCAGCTTTGACTTATTTTTCATAACACCTTATCTTTTTCGCTCTCGGGAATGCGAGGTGCATTCGGAAGGAAGTATCTGATTGGATGACCGTTCTAACAGCCCTGCGAAAGATATCAAGGTTCAAATCCCGGCGGGTACGCCTTCTAAATGTCAGGCTTGTCTCATTCCGACGGGGTGATGTTGAAATCGAATCCCTGCCGGATAAACTGTTGTTAGTTCTCCCTCCAGGTAAAAAATGCTTTAACATTTTCTTAATCATCCCTAGCGTACTATCATAAATTATATAATAAGACGTTTAGACATAAAGGTTGCGTGTAGCTCATATAGTTATGACGGGGAGATCATGGCTTAGAATCTCACTCGGGTGAATTGGGGTCATTTTCTACTCTCCCTTACTCCACGAAAATGCTGGAATATTTTGACCTTTCTCCTCTGCTAACAATGGCCCTTGTTGGTATGGCAGATACCTACATTCGTGCATGACGACGGACGATACCAATCAACCAATTTTAGTAGACTTTTGAGGGGGGATAGTGGCCCCTAACTGAGGATTATAATTCACCGTGAGGCTTCCGAGGTCCCTGATTGTGCCTAATCAGATCTGTGTCAATGCTCTCTAGTTGCGACATCACCGGGAAAACCACATATATGCGAAGGGGTGGGGTGGGGTTGTGGTGGGGTTTGTGACATCATTCCAGGTCATTATATATTCTTGTCTTGACTTGTCTTGTCGAGCCAACAAACCGGCGCCATGGTTGCGATGACGTCACTGGGAATATCCATTACCACATTGATGGGAAAAAGGGGAAGGGGATGGTTGCTACACCAAAATAGACTCAGGGGCTTGCAAGAGGGAGCCAAAGATCACTCTCTACGCTAAATGGCAGTAGAGAGAGTATGCTCCTGCGCGTTCCCGCCCTCAGTATCAATGTCAACATTTTATGGGACGTCGCGGGGGAGCTTGATTCTGTGGACTGGACGCTTCCACACCAATAAATAAAAATCTTCCACAAATAATCTCCAACGCCCATTCCAATACTACCCAGACATACGATCCAATGGCACACATAAAACACCAATGCGCACACATAAAAACCAATGGGAACATATAAAAACCAAAGCTTGCATAAAAAAACAGTGCACACACATAAAAAACTAATGGTACAGCAGCCAAAAAGTTTGGAACACATACAAACCTTGGAAAGGTGGTCGGGGTGTGGGGGAGGGGGAATGCCTTAACCCAGTTTTAACAGCCAATCAGATGGCCAAAGTTATTTATATCAGCCGATTCTAGGTGACCATGCCATCTACTTACAGCTTACTCAATATATAAAATTAAACACAGCAAATTTATTTAAAATTTACAACTGAAGTGCATCATCGTTTTACCCTATAAAATTGCTAATTTTCATTCAATTTATTTCATTAGTTTTATTCAAATCAAAGTTATACAGTTAATTCAACATTTTTATGAACATCAATCTTAATGAATAGATTAGAAATTTATTTAAATTAAACCCACATATAGACTCTTATCAAGAAAGAAGTCACTACTGAGATAACACAAAGTACATAGGTCTCATACTCATGAAGCAATTATTAGTCTGCACCCAATATTTAAGGTAACATATAATCTCTTGCAGTTTATCATTTTAAGATTAACTATTGATATATCTTATTTTATGAGTTTGTATTTTTATGAAAAAATTAATTTTAATCAGAAAATGAAGCTTTTGGAAAAGCAGCATTGAAAGTAATTACAATGATTGGAAGAAAGACCTTACTGTACAAGATTGAAACCATCTTATCTTAAAGAAAATCTATCAGGATAGGGATACATTGTTTACATTTACTAATTAATGTTAAATTCTACACGTTCAGGTGTTCCTTACAACAAATATTTTATACATTATCATATGAAACCTAAATACGTCATGTAAATTTACAGTATAGTAAGAAAGTTAGTGTAGGCAACTTACGTGTTGTAAAGTTAAGGGTATTTGGTGGCCAAAATGTTAGTCTTCTTGGCTTAGTCAACATACATTTATCATTACAATTCAATTGGGATTTCCGACCTCAAAATTTTAGTCCATGATTCACTTTCATATTAACAGTACTTAAATATTTTGACATGTACATATACCTAACCGCTGCTTCACAGTTCACGGAAATTCCAACATGTATAGTTTGCACAGTCACTACGCACACACTTTTATGCTGGCTATCTTGACTTTTTGGGAAGACCTTTCATGAAAAGGGCGATGGTTGGTTTCAATCGTTCATTCCTATCACAGGGTGACTCCCAAAAGGGATGAGTCTCCTGATATTGCTGATACGGCTCCGTCAATAGCAAAACGTGTGGATTCAGCTTGGTCGTGTTGACTGCTGTCTCTTCTGGACCTGGATCGGTTCTCCCGTGACTGGAGCAGGGTTGGACACGCAATCTTCTGGCCCAAATGGAGAGCCATTTCTACAATTTTCATAACAATATTAGTCCTTCGTTTGACACAACATCTGGTTTCAGAGTCACAAATACAAATTCTCCGTACAAAAATAAGGGTTTAATTTAAACTGATCAATTTCATCCATACTCTAACAGCTCCATTTACACTACTTCCTATATATAAGGATCCACCTTAATAATGTGTATCCATCCTAACTTATAATGATTTCAATTAATTAATAGTGTGCACTACCTTAACATCAAAAGAAAAACCTAGTCAAACATAAACTTAGTTTGAAACCTTAGTTCCCAATAAAGTGAACAAGCAACAAATCTAAACTATTCAAAATTTAAACTAAAATGATAAGAGCTTTACAATTATTTTTATTAATTATTGAACATGAAATAAAATACTATCTTATCCTTACATTCTTTCCTCATTAAGATTGACCACCTTCTATCCTATTAGTGTTTACAACATGGAGGTTGTTATACATAATCTCGTATTATTTATCTAGAGTTACCTCTATAAGTATATTTACATAAATATAATAAAGTTTCTATATCCAATTCTCCATCACATGAGATGCGATTCAGGGTTTCAATAGTTACATTGGGTCCTTCCTTCTGGACCGACAATAACTTACACATATGCCAGAGACTATTATCTCTTGCCATAATCAAGTTTTATTCCCTTCTTTATACCTATAGACAAAACACAGTGTCTACCAATTGGTATACTTGACCAAACAGGCCTCTAACTCATATTTGTGAATTTAAAGTAGGGCCACTCCTTAACACTTTTATGACATTTAATGTTATCCCTATCTTCATTAAAAAATGTATGTCCTCCTTGAGCATTGAAGAGGCTCTGGTGGACCTCTATAGATAACTTACTCCTTGAGGATAGCAGCTTTCTCATGGATTTCTACAAAACATACTAATTCGAATTAGTTAATTGAAATATTTAGACATACTTTAAGTACGGGAGGGAACAATATAGAGTTACCTGGTCAATGGGTTACCGTTACAGGGGTCAAATCTGGTTCTTCGAGGGTTATTCCTGTAGATGCCACCTCACTTCCTCTAGTCAACACCTCATCACTAAGGGTTGCTCTTACACTCACGATAACTCTTTCGACCCTGGTGTCTCAGTTGTCTGTAATTTTAATTGGCAACACATTCATATTAAACAAATTTACAGCAGAAAGAAAAAAAAACTATATGTTACATTGACTTCCAGAAAACTTGTAGGTTAAGGAAGTCAGCTCTATTTGTTCTGAAGGAATCGTACACTTCTCTTCCGACTTTGTGTATTTTGCACAGCTGAGATAAGAGGGGAATAGAGAGCTGCGAAATTTCATGAATAAAAACCAAACAAGACACAACGTGGAAGCACCACCGATTGCAGCGAGGACATAGGTTATGGTATTTTTAAAAATGATTCCTTCTCGAAGTTATAACTGTGACCTAAGGTGCAGCAGCTTTTCTGACAGTTTATTCAAAGAAACTCCCGTGGCCAGGACCAAGGAATGGTCTAGCTGTTCCAAAACCGAAGCCACTTCAGTATATTCCTTTATCTTCCAAAAGGAACCAAACTCATGGTTGTGAAGGATTTTTAAACTTTCTATGGGAGGTATGTATATATTCGAAGGTAACATATTAAACTCACTCTCATCAACAATGTGGGGTAATATTGTTAATTTATCATGATGTAAATATCAACTGGAATGAATTTCAAGAGTTATGGCCCCTGTGGGGAGTTCAATGTAGTTAACCAGCGGATATTGAATCTCCAGGGGTTTGGAGCATCGCCTGATTAATATAGAACACTGGGGCATACCATATACCCTCACTTCTGAATTATGGGCCCTTAAAATGTTGTAGGAAATGACCGCAGAAACTGAGTTTCTCATAAAGTGGATATCAGTTCGGTTTTCCCTTCAAAGAGAGCAAAAATACATGAATTTTCTACTTTTTTCTAATAGGTCTACTAGGAAGACATATGCGACTCAATTGATTAGTGCACTCCAGGAATTCTTCCGTAGAAAACTTTAAAATAAGTCTGCCAATCCTCAGTGATAGCGAAAAACGGAGATGGAGGGTCTATGTAAGGAACACTCCCGTTAACATAATATCGTGGGCAACCTGAGAGATTTATCTAGCTGGAAATGTCTACCAGGAAATTTTAAGGGTATTCCCACATAAAGTCATAGTCTGCCCTCCACAGAGGCGGCGTTAATTTCAATGATTGAGTAGTAAGGGTATATTCCAGCTAACTTCAATGGAGTCAATCAAACAAAATCTAAAGGCAACCTATTTTGAAATTCAAATATAATATGGAGCATTTGAGTGAGGGAGATAAAGTAGTATAATAACCTATCCGGAGGGTAGCTTCTTTGAGTTTTTCTATCATCTGGGAATTTCTTCTAACTCTTCAGTATCGTTCAGAAAAGTTATTTGATCACTCATTGCATGTATCAGTTATTCATTCTGTCCCTCAAGCATGCTAATCCTTCGGTCAATACTTTTTTTAAATATTTACTCTCCAAAGTACCAAAATGATATTTAAGAATTGTCCTACCCACATTGATTAAGCCACTTGTGGTCCTTACTGGGGTTTGCAATGTCCTTCGGAGTCCCTTAATTAACACTAAATTTTTAGTAGTTTCCTTAGTTAAGACATCCAGCTCCCTCTTGACAACGTTATAAACCCAAGTGAGCTGATTACCATGATAAGAGTTGTCTGGATCCTCACCCAGCATCTCGGCATTAGACAGATAGCCTGCACACGTAGCAATGATGCTTTCATAATACTCTACATATATATCTACCACCAAATGCCAGAAATAACTTGTGAATAGTACGTTACCCATTCCAATGAAGACAAACCCTTTGTCCAGAGTCACATCTTTATAGTGGAGATAAGGGAAGCAGAGAAGGGTGACAAACAAGACCAGTAGCATTATTACAGCCAGAGTTTGAGCACCTCTGTAACAGCTAAACGCATCATTGTTAACACTGCAAATGGAAAATATGGTAACACTAAGATTTATAACTCTAACTCTTGCTCATACCAGAAATATACAGACAGCTTAATTTGTTCGATCTGGTTCATCCCTTCCTTAAGGCAAATCCCAAGGTAGGTCCTGGACAGGTCCTTGACTCCTGAGGGCATACCAGTTGTTCCACAGTGCTGTCTCCGGGCCCGGTGGAGGTTTCTAATCTTCTTACACGGCTACCACGGGAGGGGTGTTTGGCAATGTTTGGGTTAGCACCCTATGGTTTGGGTAAGTGTATACAACCCATGGACGAGGGTCATAATTCAAATTTCTAGGGTTATTTACTACCTTATTGGGTCGGTCATTAATGACAGGCGGAAAGGTGTTATACTGTTCAGATTGTACGGAATCATATCCCCGTTGTGATTTAAATCTATTTACATGTATAATTTGCACCTTTCTCCCATAGAGTTTTTTGATTTCAAAGGTAACTGGGCAAGCTGCTCAATCACCCAATACGGTCCTGTCCATTTCATAACAATCTTTTTATTCAACCCTTTTGGAACTACCTTGTTCTGGATGTATACTCTTTTCCTACTTGTATCTTAATTTCCTTGGATCTTTTGTTGAATTGAACTTCCCTACGGTCAATGGACTTTTATATCTGTTCTTGGGCTCTCTTAAAAGCGGCTTGCAGCCTGAGCCTTACCTCCATAGCGTAGCTCTCTCCTAGCAAGTAATCTACTTTCATAGGGGCCACAATTTCATCAAATGGTAGCTCAATATCTCAACCATATACAAGAAAAAATTGACTTTCTCCTGTAGCACTGAGTACAGTACTCCCGTATGTAACAAGGCAGACTAAACAAAATCATCTCAAACATTTTGGTCTTTTGCAACAAAATGTGACACTATGCCTACAAAAGTCTAACGACTTATCTCTCCCATACCGTTACATGCTGGGTGGTAGGGAGTAGTTTGGATTTTGTGGATTCATAACAGAGCGCATATCTTCTTCATTAATTTAGAGTTAAAATTAATCCCTGGATCTGTCAACAACTATTTGGAAACTCTGTGCATATAAACAATCTCAGTTACAAAAGCCTTACCTACATTCTCTGCTTTAATATCCGGTAAACAAATGGACTCGGGCTTTTTATTGAATACATCCCGAAAAGTTAGTATGAATTTATTCCCATTTGTAGTGGCTGGTAAGAGGCCTACAATGTCCATATGGACCCTCTCAAAGGGGGCTCTAACCTCTTGAAAATTTTGTAAGGGACCCGGTCTTAAATTGGGAGGACTTTTTCTTAAGTTACAATATTCACATGACTGGCAAAAGTTCTTCACATACCTGTACATAAAATCCCAGTGAAACATTGATCAATTTGATTGTGTGTCTTTGCTTCACCCTGGTGGCCAGCAAATGGGATTCTATAGTAGGTACTCATAACCTTAAAAATCATTGAGGTAGGAACCATCAGAAGATCTCTACGTTAGTTCCACTGTCTTTGTTTGTAGAGGAGCCCTTCATTATCTAAAAAAAATCTCATCACCCTTATTTCCCTGTTCAATAAAAGTATCATGTTGGCGAGTTTAGGGTCTTTATGCTGTTCTTCCTTTATGCGACTACGGTCCCATATGGGTTCGAGAGTGGACAAGGATCCTTGAGAGAGCGTTGGCGTGGCTTATAGAACGATCTGGAGAGTGTTAAATCTCTAAATAATGTTCAGATAATAACATGGACCACCGGAAAAGGCATGAACTAGAGTTTTTCAAATTCAAACCCATATCAAAGGTCTGTAGTCTGTCACTATCTTGAATCTCCTACTATATAAATAACATCTAAGTTTCTTAACTGAAAACAAGACAGCTAAGCATTCTCGCCTGGTAGTCAAGTAATTCATCTCGGCTTTATTCAACTGTCGCGAAAAGTAATAAAAAGGGTTTTCCTTGCCTTGCACTTTCTGAGATAGTATTCCACCTATGGCTGATCCTTAAGGCTTTGCCTACCCTCTCTGGTGGTGTGTTGATATTTCAGCTCTCAAAATAGATAGCGTTGCTAATGTTATACAAACTAGTGAATTCCAGCCATCAGTTTGGCAGCATTACTGGTTTGTTTAAACATTTGGAAGGTTGGCTGACCGTTAATCAGTAAAGGCAACAAGAAAAGTTTTCCAAGAACTGATAGAGAAAAGAAGTGTAGTGCCTGACCGTAAAGTGTGTAGGTGACCAAGTTGGACTAAACGTGGGGAGATAAATCGTCAAGATACCATCACACTCTCGAGCAGAAAAATTAGCCTAGCCATCCCAGCCTGCTAGACGCTTCTATCTGGAAGTACAAATCCCTGCTGAGGGTATTGTGGGGAGATCTTATTCTATCGTTTCCTTCTACTCTCCCACGCAAATGTGGGTACATTTCTTTAATTAATTATGCCTGTTTAGGTATGAAGTTATTATGCAAGTGGGTTAGGGATAAATACGTTTCAATATAAAGGAAGTGTACCCGCATTCGCGTGGAGATAGATAGAGTGGGAAAATATTTTAGAAATATCACTCGATCATGATTGAGCCACATCTTCCAGTCATCGGCAGACTAGTCTATTGCGATAGTAACGCCTTAGAATATGTGGCCACCAAAGTGGGATATTACCAATCCTCATGTCTAAAAATAACTAGACGATTAAAATAACATTACTTACCGAATCTTTAAATCTTACGTAAGCTAGAGAGCTGGGAGGGAGCGTAGGAAAATTCTTCCGGTCACCTACGTGAGGGAGGAAGGATCTAAAATCATGTAAAAGAGCCTTACGTAATTTAAGGATGGCCCCTTTACAATAAAAATTATGGGCCATAGATACAAGGCCTAACAGCCGGGTCATATTATTGAGCAGAGTAGAAACGAACTCATGCCATTGCTTTATAAATCAACTTTTTTTAAAAAAAAGTCTTGAACTATATTTTTTAAATGAATATCTGGGGAGGGTAGTGATAAATAATACTGTATACTTATTTTTCAGAGAAAAAATTATTTAATGTAAAATTAGAGGTAACTCAGTTTTGAAGATTTTGTCACTAACTATAATAACCTATACGAGAGAGTATGTAGCTTACGATTTTGTCGTACCATTTATTCGCGTTTATTAGTAGGCAGGTAAAATAAAAAATAACTCAAATTTAATATGCTAAATCTAGCCACTGTGCTTTGATTAATTTTTAAACTTTATACGCTAAAGAGGCAATAAAATATTTAAAAAGCAGTTTCACTTCGAAGACTAGAACAATTTTGACTATAGATATATCTGTTATTTTTATTACTGATATCACAGCGTCATAATACATGTTCATATGATATGCATTATGATAATCCAATTGGGTAGTAATGAGGAAGGAAGCATTTGAGAGGTTATCTACCAGCATTTTTATGTAAGGAGATGGGGAAAAAATTTAGGAAAAACTACCCTCAGTAGATCCGACCAGGATTTGAACCCCAAGCCCTCCGCTACCAGCAGGCCAATTTAACACTGGTGTGATGCATTAGACCACTCGGCCACTGAAGTGGGTATCTGTAATTTAATACGGAGTTTACAGTTTTCAAACATCTATAGGATTTACACAATTTTCCAGAAACAAATGTTTTTGGGAATAATTTTTCATCATATTGGTAGATTTTAACTTTAGTAATATCTCCATGGTGTCAGCCTGCAAGCAGGCTATACCAATTGAGTGACTGCTTTATATTAGTGAAGATAGTGCCAACATTTTCGGGCTGAGGGTGCCATGTGGTCATCACAACGTGCTCTCTAGCCTTCTAATTCAGTTTTCTAGACTGAAAAACTACTTATTCATTCGAGTAGCTCCTCATTTGTCCTCATGAGGTTGATTTTGGTTCCGTTTCAGACCCACTGCTTCGCAGACAGAATTGGAACCATTGGGGATCAAACCCGGGACTTCGGGATCTGAAGCCAATAAATCTTACCACTATACTACAGAGGTGGTCGGGTATCAACTAAGTACTTACTTACTTTGTGGCATTGGGAACACAAAAGTTCATTAACTTTAATGGTTTTAAATATATTTTACCTATCGTCGGCTCCATGTCGTGGTCAAGATTGCTAAAGCGCTATGACTGAGCACTGAGTGGTTAAATTAATCAGCTCTAGTAAGTTTGCTAGTTCGATTCTAATCAATTATATATTTGAGTTTCTTTCTTCCATCAACCCATGCTTCACAAACTTTTGATTCACAAGGATATAAAATAATATTCTGTAAATACTTTCCACCTCAAAATGTATACAATCCATTGGATCTTGTTCGAAAGCAAAAAAAGTCACATTTTGTTAATTATATAAAAAGTAATCACCGTGGATACTTATTGTTCGGGATTCGATACATTTCGTCTGAAACGAGCGCACAAACTGCGATGATGCAACAGATTTAACAAGCTAATAAAATAAAATTAACATGTTCACACTCTGAGTACCAAAAACATCATTCATTAATTTTTTGAAAAATAACTTATTCCAAAATCCAATTAGAGTCAAATCCTAGATCGTAAATAAATATAGTAAATAAAAATATACTGAGAACGTCTTCAAATTAAATTTAGACCCTATTTAATTTAAAATAGCTATATTCGATATGAGCAGGAATGTTTATTTTAATAGTGGATTAAAAGTTCAATGTACAGTAGTTTTCATATACTATGAATATTAATACGAGGTATAGCTATTAAATAACCAGACTGAAGTTATAACACTTTCTATTCGTCACCAATTACAGCAGAAGTTTTATCGCCTTCAATGTACTCCCTTTGGCGATCCCTACACCGCTCCATACGACGTTTCCATTTTTGAAAGCAGTGCTGGAAGTCCTCTTCTGTCAGCTGGTTGAGTACCTCCGTCGCTTTTGCTTTAACTCGCTTCCACACTTTCAAATCTTGTCCCCTTCAGCGCCGACTTGACCTTGGGAAATAGAAAAAAGTCACAGGGGGCAAGGTCGGGCGAGCACGGTGGATGTTCCAACACGGTGATGCCGTATTTTGCGAGGAGCGCTTTCACAGACAAGGCAGAATGGGCTGGTGCATTGTCTTGGTGAAGCATCTAGGACTTGGTCTTCCACAAATTCGTCTTCTCACACGCTCACGTAGGGCCTTCAGAACCTCAATGTAGAAATGTTGATTGACCGTTTGACCCTCGGGTACCCAGTGAACGTAGACAATTCCACGAATGTCGAAAAAGACAATCATCATTGCTTTGAATTTAGATTTGCTCATCCTGGCTTTTTTTTT